>JAQZBX010019090.1:0-34107 GCA_029593785.1 Cabassous unicinctus
GCTGAGTTTGGCTTAGAGAGAGGCCACATTTGAGCAGCAAGGAGACTCTCAGGTGGCAAACCTTAGGCACCCCATAACAATAGGCTAAGTTTTAATTACAAGAGCAAAGATTCATAAGGCTAGTCATCAATAACAAGAACCCATTAGTGGGCCATCCTCCTTTGCCAGACACTGCCCCTGCACTTCAAAGACTGTTGCTGCTCCCTTGGAGAATGTGGCAGAGCTCTGCAGGCTGGGAATTCAGTATTCTCTCATTATTGAGTGATTCTCCACCCACTGTGACCATGCCCCACCCCTTGATCATTTCAACAATTTTATATATCTTTTATGTATATTCAGGTAAACTTCCTCCCATGAAAACCCCATCCCTAACACCCCCCACCAACGATCCTCTCCCGCCCCCATAGTAGTAACCCTTCTGTGATCTAAACCTTCCTTGAAGATGAAGCCCCAATAATAGCCAAATATAATAATAGGAAAATGAAATAATAATGATGTTTAAATGTAAGAGATAAAATACATGGAAATGTAAAAAAAAACCACTAAAAATAAAATTAAAGATTTGGGATATTCAAAAACTGGGAAAAAAACAAAAAAATTAAAAAAAAATTTTAAACATTTTTCCTTTTATCACTGCATTATCGGGTGTCCAGTATGTACCGTGGCACCTTCCCCCTCTCACTCTCCAGTGTCTCAAAATTATTTTAAGAGCCTAGACTAGAGATGCCAAAAGCCATGAGCCCACCAGAAGAGAATCCTGAGATGTTGGAAATTGCCCACATACACCCAGAGAACTTTTTTGATTCACTGATGGAACACAGACAGAATCCTTCCTAGGCATGGTATTTCTCTGATTCAAAACAAGGACTCAGGGCAGCCTGACTCTTGGAGTGCTTCATTTTGTAAATCCCCAATATCCCAACCTGGACTCCCTATTTTGCATAAAGCAATTCTAGATGTCTTCCCACCATCTTCAAATAAATAGTCTGACTAATATCCTCTCCAACATCTTTTTTCCTTTTTGACCATGGCTGAAATGTTTTACTTTCAGAAAAAGCTAATAAACTTTTTAATGGCAATTAAATTTTAAATAAGAAATGACTTGTACATGAAGAAATATCAATCACTTCAGGCATTTGTAATCTCCTCCTCCTTACCACCAGGTCCTGTAAGAGCTTGTATTCTCCACTTCAAAGGGGTACCTGTGGCCCTTGAGCCCTGGTGCCTATGAGGAACCCCACACTGCTACACATCATGGTTCTCTTATTTCTTTTCTAGTATAGGGGATAAGTCACTCTTCACACAGTCCCAGGTATTGGACAAAAAGGCTCGAAGCCTGAGTCTGCAAGAAAGATCCCAGGAGAATGAAAACAGTCTATTCAACAAGTGGTGCTGGGAGAACTGGATATCCATATTCAAAAGAAAGGAGGACCCCCATCTCACAACTTATACAAAAAATTAACTCAAAATGGATCAAAGACATAAATATAAAAGTTACAACCATAAAACTCCTAGAAGAAAATGTAAGGGAACATCTTCAAGCACTTGTGGTAGGTGGTGGTTTCTTAAACCTTACACCCAAAGCATAAGCAACAAAAGAACAAATAGATACATGGTACCTCTTCAAACTTAAAAACTTCTGTGCATCAAAGTGCTTTGTCAAGAAAGTGAAAAGTCAGCCTACTCAACTGGAGAAATTATTTGGAAATCACATATCCAATAAGGGTTTAATATCCATGTTATAAAAAGAGAAAATAAACACAATGATAAAAGGACATGAAAAAATATTCAACATCATTAGGTATTAGGAAAGTGCAGGTAAAATCTACACTGATTTAATTTCATACCTTATCGAATGGCCATTATTTAAAAAAGAGAAAACTACAAGTGTTGGAGAGGATGTGGAGATATAGGAACACACCTTCACTGTTGGTGGGAAAGTACACTGGTGCAGCCTTTGTAGAAGACACTTTGGCACTTTCTGAAGAAACTAAATCTAGAACTGTCATATGATCCAGCAATCTCAATACTAGAAATATATTCAGAAGAACTGGAAGCAAGGGCACAAACTGACATTTGCACAGTGATGTTCAGAGCAGCCATATTCACAATTGTTAAAATATGGAAACATCAACCAATGAGTGGATAAAGAAAATGTGGTATATACATACAAAGGAATACTATTCAGGTGTAAGAAGAAATGACACCGGGATGCAGATGACAACATGGATGAACCTTGAGGACATTATGTTGAGTGAAATAAGACAGACAAAAAGGACAAATATTGTATGGTCTCTATAATATAAAGTAAAATGATGAGTAATCCCATGGAGGTAATCTCTAGAGTATAGGTTACTAGGAAATAGAATGCAAGTTGAGAATCAGAGCTGATACTTAATGTATGTAGAATTTTTAATAAGATTTATTGTAAATGTGTAGAAATGAATAAAGTTGATGGTAATACATGTTAGTGAGTATAACTAACACTGCTGACTTATAAATGTGATTGCGGTTGAAAGGGGTAGTCTGTGGATGCAATATTTCAAGTGAAAGCAAGCTAGAGAAAAATGTAGGGACTGTATAACATAGTGATTTTTGTGGTGGATGAAGATTGTGGTTTATAGTATAAGAATGTTCTTCTTTTACAAAGTGTAAAGAAAATGGTGATACATGGAAAAATTACAACTAATGAAACATATGGACTATAGTAAACAGTAATATTATAATTTTTTGAAGCAATGGCAAAGAAGATATTATATAAATTCTCAGGGACAATATTAGAAAAGTATCAAGGGGTATGGGATTTTTCCTTTTGTAGTAATGAAAACATTTTAAAATTGACTGAGGTGATGACAGCCCAACTCTGTGTTGAATATGAAAGCCACTGAATATACACTTTGAATGGATTGTACAAAGCATGGAACTGTATAACACAATGAATCCTGTGGTAGAAGTGGACTGTGGTTAAAAGAACAAATATGAGAACATTCTGTCATGAACCATCACAGGTATGTAATACTAATACAAGGTGGCAATAACCAAGTGGATTGGTGGAAAAATACACCAAATGTAAGATAATGGTTATAGTAGTAATGTTTTGATGATGTATTTTCATACTTTTGAACAATTGTTTCACAACAATGCAAGATGTCAGTATTGGGTTGATTATATGTGAGATCTGTGTGATCATATGCATGTTTGTTTTGTAAATTTATAACTTTTACTAAACACTTATTGTTTATGGATGCTCATGTATGAATGACAAACTTCAATTTTAAAAGTTTGTAAATTTTTAAAAAATTTAAAAAACATAAGAAAGGGAAAAAAGTTAGAAGCCCCCAACTTTGAAACCAATGCCAAATTAATTTTTACCTTAACATTACTCTAACCAAACAATAATATTATCCTTAACCTTAAACCTAACCTTCACCATATACTTTCCCCAATCCTAACTCTAATGTGAACCTAACCATAACCAAACCCAAATGTTATACCAAACTCTGACCTTAACACTACTTGTAAACCTACTCATAATATTACTGCTAAACATAACCCAAACCTTAAGTCTAGTTATCAGCATAATTCTCATCCTAAACCTAATCATTAACACCAACACTAGCACCAAATCTATCTTTAATCCTTATTCTAACATTCAGCCCGACTTAACCCTAACCCTTAATCTAAACATAATATTAACCCTAAACCAAAGTATAACTCTAACCTACCTAATTCTAGTCCTAACTCTAAACCTAAAATGAAGGCAAAGCTAAGCCTAACCTTAAGTAGAATCTTAGATCTAACCCTAACCCTAAAAAAAATGTAAACTTTAGTCTAAAGCTAACCCTAATGGAAAGCCTTTTCATAGTCTTAACCATGAGAAAAGCTAACAGTAGCCTGAAACTGAACCTTAACTCCAACACACCATTCCCATAACCAAATGTCTACAGTAAACTCTAAACCTATTTTTAAATCTAACTCTAATAACACCCTAAGCTTAACTCTAAACCTAAGACTTATCCCAACTCTAACACAATCCCTAATCTTAACTATAATCCACACCCTAACCCAAGTGTTAACATTAAACTGAACTTTAACCCTAACCTTATCTTTAATCCAAAAATTTATTAATTTTATTTACACATGCTCTATACCCACCAAACATGTACTCCTCCTTCCCCCTTCTTTTATCCTCAGATAAAATATGATCTACTTTCTGGATTTGCTATTCCTAGACATTTCTAATGAGTATATCAAACAATATTTGTCCTTCTGTGTCTTGCTTATTTCATTGGGTATACAGTTTTTAGGGTTCTTCTGTGGCTTAGGATGGCTCAGAACTTTCTTTTTTACAGTCAAATAATATTCCATTGTGTGTATGTACCACATTTCATTTATCCATTCATCTGTTGTTGTACACTTGGTTGTTTCCAACTTTTGGCTATTGTGAATAATGTTGCTATAAATATTGGTCTACAAGTATCTGTTGTAGACCCTGTTTTTCCTATCATTGTGTATATACCTAGAAATGAGATGGCTGCATAATATGGTAATTCTCTAATGTTTTTGAGGAACTGCTACATTGTTGCTTTCCATAGTGATGCACTATTTTACATTCTCAACAACAATGCACTGGAGTTCCAATTTCTCACATCTGCTCTAATGAGCATTTATTTTCTTTTCTTCTTTTCTTTTCTTTAATTTTCCTCTCTTTTTCTTTTTCTTTTCCTTTTTTCTTTTTTGAGTTACTTGGACCAGGAATTGAACCTGGGACATTGTATGTGGGAACCAGTGCTCAACCACTAAGACACATCACCTCCCCCTTTCTTTTTTTCTTAAACAGCCATCCTAGTAGTTGTTACATGGCATCTCATCATGGTTTTGATTTGCATTACCCTAATGGCCAATGACACTGAATGTCTTTTCTTATGCATATTGTCCATTTGTATATCTTCTTAGGAAAAATATATATTCAAATCATTTTCCCACTTTCCCCCACACTTACTGTCTGTGTCTATTCACTGGGTGATCTTCTATGTCTGTTTCTTGCCTTCTGTTCTCATTTCTTCTCCTTCAGGCTTCACTGGGATTTGATACTACAGACCTCTGATGGAGAGAGGAACCCTGTCATTTGTGCCACCTCAGTTCCTAGTTTCTGGCACATCTTGCTTTCTATTCTCCATTGTGTCTCTCTTATGTTGCATTATCACCTTGCTGCATGGTTCACCAAACAGGCCTGGTTCAGTGCAAAAGCCTGGCTTGCCATGCATCCACATGGACCTGGCTCATTGTGCAGGCCTGGATCACCATGCATCTACACAGGCCTGGCTCACAATGTGGTCTTGGCTCACTAGCTCACCTTTTTACCAGGAGGCCCTGGGGATTGAACCCGGGTCCTCCCATATGGTAGATGGAAGCCCAACCACTTGAGCCAAATCCACCTCCATTGCAATCTTTTTATTTGGGTTACTTGTCTTTTTTTTTTATTGTTGTATTGTAAAACTTATTTAAAAATTCTGGGTACTAAGCTCTTACCCAATATGGCTTGTAACTATGTTCTCCCATTCTGTAATTTAACATTTCACTTTCTTGATAATATCCAGAAAGGATAAAGCTCATGACCCCAGTAGTGCAAAAATAAATAAATATAATTCACCACATTAACAAACTAAGAACAAATAAAAAGGAAGAAAAATCCATTTGTTCATCCCATTCGATACTGAATATCCGTTTGTCAAAATTCAACATTCATTCATGAAAAAAAATTAGCATTTAAAGATACTTACTCAATGTGATAAAGAGTGTCTTTAAAGATATAATACTAAAGGAGAAATCATGCAATTTTGGGAATAAGTCAAGGATGTTTTCTCTTGCCATTTTTATTCACATTTTCCTGGAGGTCAAGGCCAGTGCAGTAAGAGGAAAAAAGGAGATAAAGAGAGAGAGAGACAGACAGAGAGAGAGAGAGAGAGACAGAGAGAGAAAGAGAGGAAACATATATAGAAATAAACTATCCCTCTTCATTTACAATATTATTGTTCACATAGAAAATCATATGAATCATCATCAGCAACAAGAATGCACTACAACTAATCAGTGACTTAAACAGGGTCTTAGAATACAAAGTCAACATAAAATTCAATAGTATTTGTTTATATTAGCAACAAACTACTTTTTAATTTTTCAAAAAGAATTTATTCACAATGCCTTAAAAACTTCAGGAGGCATAGTAAAAAGTAAAAAATGTGTGAAATGTCTTTACACTAAATCTTACAAAACATTACTGGGAAAAACTAAAGAAGCCCTAAAAATGGAAAGATATACTATGCTCATGATGAGAAGGCTCATTGATAAAATACCAGTTCTCATCAAAATAATATTTTTTTCTACACGATCCAAAAAATTTCCACAATGTTGTTTTGTAGAAGTTGACAAACTGATTCTCAAATTTATTTGGAAATGGAAAATATCTAGAATAACCCAAATGTCTTGAAAAGTAGGTCAATGTAGGAGAATTTACAGTACTTGACTTCCAGGCTTTCTGTAGAGCTACAGTAATCAAGATTAGTAGAATGAGCACAAGGAAGACACATTGATAAATATAACAGTTTATAAAATCCAGATATAGAACTATGTAGTCCATTGATTTGTTCAAAAGGCATCAAAGTAATTCAATATGGAACAACTTGATATCACATGGAAAAATACAAACTATTCCTACTATACACAATGCAAAAACTGAGTGAGTCAGATAGGCTTAAACATAAATGTTAAGTATAAAGCCTTTAATTTTAAATTAAATAACTAATTTATTAATATTTAATTAATTTAATAATATTTAATTAAATTAAATAAACAACCTGTACTGTTGAAAGGAGAAATAGAAGATCTCAACAGACTAATCACAAGTCATGAGATTGAATCAATCATCAAAAACCTTCCCCACCAAAATATCCCAGGACCATATGGCTTCACAGTTGAATTCTACCAATCATTCTTAAAAGAGCTAACATCAATCCCTTGCAAATTCTTCCAAAAAAATCAAAGAGAAGGGAAAATTAACTAATTCATTCTATTATACCAACATCACCCTAATACAAAAGCCACACAAAGACACTACAAAAAAGAAAATTACAGACCACTTTCCCAAATGAGCTTAGATGCAAAAACCCTCAACAAAATTCTTACAGATCGAATCCCACAGCACATCACCCAGATCTTAGAGCCTTTCCTCTAAGATCTGGAACAAGATAAGGATGCACAATATCACTATTTTTATCCAACATTGTGTTAATAGTTTTTGCTGTAGCAGTTGGGCAAGAAAAATTTAAAAATGCTTCCAAATTGAAAAGGAAGAATTAAAATGTTCACTTTTTGCAGGTGTTATGACCCTATATATAGGGTCTGAAAAAAATCTACAGAAAACTACTAGAGCTGAAAAACAAGTTTAATAAAGTGGTAGGATATAAGATCAAAACGCAAAAATCAGCAGTGTTTCTTTACACTAATAAATGAACAATCTGAGAGGGAAATCAAGCAAGATTTCCATTTACCATAGCAACTAAAAGAATAAAATAAATAAAATTTCCAGGATTAATCTTAATTAAGATGTAAAGGATTTGTACAAAGAAAACTATACAACATTGAAAAAAGAAATCAAAGATCTAAATAAATGGAAGTATATTCCATATTCAGGGGTTGAAAGACTAAACATCATTAAGATGCCAGTTCTACCTAAATTAATATACAGATTCCATACAATACCAATAAAAATAAAAAGGCACTTTTACAGAAAAAGAAAAGCCAATTATCAAATTTATTTGAAAGGGTAAGGGATTCCAAATAGCCATAAATATCTCGAAACAGAAAAATGAAGGTGGAAGACTCACACTACCTGACTTTAAAACATTCCACAAAGGTACAGTGGCCAAAACTGCACGGTATTAGCTCAAGGATAGACATGTTAATCAATGGAAACAGAGAGATCAGAAATAGACCTACACATCCATGGCCAACTGATAGCCAACAAGACTACCAAGTCTGCTCATCTGGGAAAGAATAATCTGTTTAACAAATAATGCTGGTAGAACTGGATATCCATATCCAAAAGAATGAAAGAGGATTCCTATCTCACACCCTATACAAATGTTAACTCAAGATGGATCAAACACCTAAATATAAGAGCCAGGGCCATAAAACTCCTAGAAGATAATGTATGAAGCATCTACATGACCTTGTGGTAGTCAATGGTTTCATGAACTTTAAACCCAAGGTGCAAGCAATGAAAAGAAAATATATATAATGGGACCTCCACAAAATTAAAAACTTTTGTGCTTCAAAGGGGTCTGTCAAGAAAGTGAAAAGGCAGTCTACTCAACAGAAGACAATATTTGGGAACCACATATCCAATAAAGGTCTACTATCCAGGATATATAAAGAAACCCTAGAACTCAATAATAAAAGAAGAAGAAAAAAATTAAAAATGGGTAAGGGACTTGATCAGAAACTTTTCCAAATAGGAAACACAGATGCCTAAAAAGCACATGGAAAGATGCTCAACATCACTAGTTATTAGGGAAATGCAAATCAAAACTATAATGAGATATCCTTTCACATCTACTAAACTGGCTGCTATTAAAACTTCTTCTTCTACAAGTGTTGGAGAAGATGTGGAGAAATAAGAACACTTATTCAGTACTGGTGAGAATTAAAATTGTGCAGCCACTATGGAGGACATTTTGGTTTTTCCTCAGGAAGCTAAGTATAGAATTGTCACTTTTCCTGGCAATCCCACTGCTAAATATATACTCAGAAGAGATACAAACAGATATATGCACACCATTATTCATACCAACATTATTTACAATTACCAAAAGATGGAAGCAACCCAGGTGTTCATAAACAGATGAATGGATAAACAAATGTGGTATATACCTAACATAGAATATTCAGCTGTAAGAAGGAATGAAGTTTTGACACATGCAATATGGATGAACCTCGAGGGCCTTATGTTGATTGAAATAAGCCAGACTCAAAAGGACAGACATAGCATGATCTCACTATGAACAAAGGACAGTAAGCAGACACAGGGAGGTAGATTCTGGAAGATAAGTTACCAGGAGATAGAAGGGGAGTAGAGATTAATGAGCTGATGTATAATCTGGGCAGAATTCATAGTTAGGTTGATTGTAACAGTTTGGGAATTGACAGAGGTTATGGTGGCACAGCAACATAATTGTAATTAACAGCACTAAAAGGTTAATGTGAATGTGGTTGAAAGAGTATATTTGACCCACCCATGAGGCTAGAAGGAAAGCTAGAGGATAAAATGGGCTATTGTATAACTCATTGAATTCTGAGCAAGCCAAGGATTGTAGTTAAGCATACAAATATAGAGAAGTGGATGTGGCTCAAGCAGTTGGGTGACCGCCTACCACATGAGAGGTCCCAGGTTTGCTTGCCAGTGCCTACTAAAGAAGATAAGCAAGACAGTGAGCTGATGCAATGGGCTGGTGCAGTGAGCTGATACAACAAGATGACTCAATGAGAAGACACAATGAGGAAACAAAATGAGAGACTTAACAAGCAGGGAGCAGAGGTGGCTCAAGTGATTGGGTACTTCTGTTCCACATGGGAGGCCCCAGGTTTGGTTCCCAGTGCCCCCTACAAACATAGAAGAAAAGCAGACAAATAGAGCACACAAGGAACAGACACAGAGCACATGAAGTGGGCACAAACAATGAAGGGGAAGGAGAAATAAATAAAATAAATCTTTTTTTTTTAAAAAAAAGGGTACACAAATAAGGATGTTCTTCCAGGATCTATAGCAAAAGAGTAACACTAGTACAGGGTGCTGATAGTGCAGAGATATATGGGGAAAATGCACATAGAACATAATTCTATGAGATATGAATGGATTTGCATTTCCTAGCTATATTTTCTCAATAGATAGAGGCCCATACAATAGCTAACAAAATATTAAACTTCAATCTTGGGAAAGCCCTGCTAATTTCTGAAATAAAATGGCATAAATCTCTGGAATATATAAGCCACACCTAAGAAAATAAAACAGGGCTATATGCCAAGCCCTCAATATTAAGACTTGAACTTAGGAACCTTATTCTTGTAAAAATGAAACAGCCTAATTATACTTAATACCAAAGAGTTACCTCCTGATCAGCTCTTTGTTACTCAGATATGTCCTCTTTCTCTCAACCAACCTCAGCAAATAAACACAAAACCTCCCCAAAATTGTACATGATTCCCAGAGATGAACCTCCCTGGCACTGAGGGATGATTACCAAGCCCTAACCAGTGATGCATTTTGAAGAAGACTCACCAAAAAGGGAAACTTTAATAAAAAAGAAATTTTATTGCTAAGAGATTTCAAAGTGAGTCAGGGCATCATTCCACAGATTATATTTATGCAGGTCTAAGACAGATTTCACTAACAGCCACAGTAATAAAACCCTTAAATAAGAGTGCTCCTGAGGGCTCTGGGGATATCTGGACACAAGAGGAAAGGCACACAGCTTCATGAAGTCAACACTCCTTCAGTGGACATTATTTGGGAATATATGATAATCTATTTCCCCAATATAACACAAGTATACTCATTTATAATTCCCCTAATCATGATTCTTCTACTCCTTTTATTTGATCTTATAATTCCCAATATAACCATTAAATTTGAGCATGGAACAAGGATAACCCTAAAGAACTAAAACAGGTTGAAACAAGAATCAAAGAATGGCAGTAATGTATACGTTTCCACAACTAAATTCCCAAGTAAAAGAGAGAAATTGGGTATAAGAGTAGACTCACCATCATAATCAGATGCTAGACATCAGCAAAAATTATGAACCATACTAAGAAAATGGAAGATATGGCTTAAGCTAAGGAATATATAAAAGCCCCAGATGAGACACAGGATTTGAGACCACTAAGCAATAATGTTCATGCAAATCTCCTAAACCAAATCAAGGAGATGTAAAATAGCATGGCTAAAGAGATAAAGGACATCAAGAGGACTCAGGGCAAAGACAATAAAAGAATTTGAAAACCAAAATAGAAAAATGTTAGAGCTTCTGGGAATGAAAGACACATTAGGTGAGTTCAAAAACACCTTAAAGGCACACAACAGCAGACTAAAAATGATAGAAAAATAAGTGATACAGAAGCCAGAACAGCTGAAATTGAAGAGAGAAAAGAGAGAGAAAAGAATGGGAAAAAATGATCAGGGGCTGAGGGTGTTGAAAGACAGCACAAAACATAACAATATACATGACATGGGGGTCCCAGAATGAGAAGAGAAGGGAAAAGTGGCACAAGAGTATTTGAGGAAATAATAGATGAAAATTTCCCAACTCTCATGGAAGAAATGAATTTGCATTTCAAGAAGCACAGATTACCCCAATCAGAATAAATCTGAATAGACCTCCTCCAAGACAATACTACTCAGAATGTCACACACCAAAGAAAAAGAGAAAATTCTGAGAACAAGGGAGAAGGAAATCATCACTTACAAGGGATGCCCAGTAAGACTTAGTAAGGATTTCTCAGCAGAAATCATGGAGGCGAGAAGACAGTGGTATGATATAATTACGATAAAGAAAGAGAAAAACTGCCAGCTGAGAATGCTTTATCCAGAAAAAATGTCTTTCAAATATGGAAGTGAATTTAAAATATTCCCAAATAAATAGAAACTCAGAGAGTTCATAAAAAAAGAATACACCTTTGCAGAAAGGGTTAAAGGGAGCCTTACTGCCTGAAAGAAAAAGACAAGAGAGAGGCTTGGAGGAGAATGTAGAAGGCAAGAATAGAAGAAAGGATAACCAAAAGACAGACAAAAATAAGACATGGCATATATAAACCAAAGAATTAAATGGAGGAAGTAAATAGGTATTTTCAGTAATACCATTGAATGTGAATGGATTAAACTCCCCAATCAGAAGATATAGACTGACAGAATGGTTTAGAAAAAATACACAAGCCATCCTTATGCTCTTTACAAGTGACTCACTTTAGATCCAGGTTTACAAAAAGACTAAAAGTGAAAGGTTGGAATAAGATATTGTATGAAAACTGTAACCAAGAAAGAGTAGGGTTATCTATAATAATATTGGACAGAACAGATTTTAAATGAAGAAGGTCACTATATATATAAAAGGCTCAGTCCACCAAGAAGAATTAACAGAAGATCAACAAGGAAAAAGAGAATTAGAACAATATGATAAACGAGCTAGACCTAGCAGACATATGCAGAATGTTGCATCCCTAATCAGTGGGTTATACATTTTTCTCCAGTGCTCATGAATCTTTCTGCAGGATAGATCACATATTGGGTAACAAAGCAGGTCTCAATAAATATAAAAAAACTGAGATTATACAAAGCACCTTCTCAGATAATTACTGGAATGAAGCTGGAAATAAATAGTATGTTGGAAATGGGGAAATTTGCAAATGTGTGGAGCCTAATCAATCAGAGGATCAAAACAGAAATTTTAAGAGAATTTAATAAATACTTCAAAATGAATGAAAATGAGAACACAATATTTCAAAACTTATTGTATACAGTAAAGGCAGTTATGGAAGGGAAATTTAGAGCCCTGCATTCCTATATTAAAAAATGGAATATTACTCAGTTATAAGAAGGAATGCAGCAATAACACAGGATATCATGGATAAATCTTGAAGACCTTATGTTGAGTGAAGCAAGCCAGGCACTGAAGGACAAATATTACATGACCTCATTGATATGAATTAAGTCAATTACACAGATTCACAGAGCTAGAGTCTGGAAGATAGGTTTACAAAGAAAGGAAGAAAGTTTTGAGCCAACGCTTGTATGGGCAAAATCTATGATAAGATGGAAGCGTGTAGTTGTGCAGTAGAGCAGAATGACAGTGGTGCAGTGATACTTTTGGGTTGGGCAGTACTAGTCTGACAGGGTGGTATGCAGCCAAATCCATGGGAGAAAATATTTGGAAATTACATATTCAATAAGGGTTTAATATCTATGATTTAAAATGGGATGCCACAACTAACCACAAAAAGACAAATGGGCAAAAGACTTGAATAGATATTTGTTGATAGAAGAACTACAAAAGGTTAAAAAATATATGAAAAAATGTTCAACATCACTTGTGATTAAGGAAATACAAATCAAAGCTACAAAAAGATATTATTTCACTCCTATTAGAATAACCTCTATTAAAAAGATGGAGGCAAACAGATGTGGCTCAAGTGATTGTCTTCTGTCTACCATATGGGAGGTCCAGTGTTTAATTCCCTGGGCCTCCTGGTGAAGGCAAGCTGGCCTGTATGGTGAGCTGGCCCACATAGAGTGATAGACCATGTAGGAGTGCTGGCCCATGCAGGAGTGCTGGCCCACATGGAGTGCTGTCCCATGTGGCAAGCTGGCCTGAGTAGAGAGTTGGTGCATCAGGATGACACAACAAAAAGTGACACAGAGGAGAGACAATAAGAGATGCAGCAGACCAGGGAGCTGAGGTGGTGCAAGAAATTGAGCACTTCTCTCCCACTCAGGAAGGTCCCAGGATCATTTCCTGGGGCCACCTAAAGAGAAGACAAGCAGGCATAGAAGAATGCACAGTGAATGGACACAGAAAGCAGACAACAGGGGAGGGAGGAGAAATAAATAAATAAGTAATTTTTTTTTAAGATGAAAAATCACAATTATTGGAGAGGATGTAGAGAGATGGGAATGCTTATTCACTGTTGGTGGGGGAATGGAATGGAATGGCCACTGTGGAAATCTGCTTGCTGGTTCCTAAGGAAGTTGAATATAGATCTGCCATGTGACCCAGCAATACCACTACTAGGAATATGTCCAGAAGAACTGAGAGCAGTGACACAAACAGATATCTGCACACCACTGTTCATAGTGGCATTATTCATAATTGCAAAGAGATGGAAACAATCCAGGTGTCCATTAACAGATGAATGGATAAAAAATTGTGATGTATGCATGTGAAATTATGGAGCTCTTAGAAGAAATGAAGTCATGAAGCATGTGACAACATGGATGAACTTGGAGGACACCATTTTGAGTGAAGTAAGCCAGATACAAAAGGACAAATACTGTATGATTGCACTATTATGAACTAAATAGATTGTGTAAACTCATGAACTTAATCATTAGAATATAGGTCACCAGAAAATAGAATGTTAGAGAATGTAAAATTGAGGGTTAATCTGTGCAGAACGGATAAAATTGTTGTTCATACATCTTTGGAAATGAATAAAAATGATAAAAGCACATCATATTCCTTGTAATTAGCAGTGCTAATATATGGGTATGATGGTGGTTGAAAGGGAAAGCCTAAGGTCATGTGTATTATTAGGATAGCTAAAAAATGTAACATGTGTGATTGTATAGCATAGTGAAACCTCATGTGAAATATGAGTACTAGTAATGTTGAATATATGACTGTTTTTCTTTGAAATTGAATAAATATACATTGCTGTTACAAGATGTTAAAATCAGGCAAAAATACAATGAAAGCAAATGATGGACAGTAGTGTTTTGTAATATATTAATTTACTTCCTTTAAGTGTAAAATATAAAGGAATTATACTAAATGAAAGAATAACAAAAATGCATTAACAATGATTGAAGGGTGAATGTACAAATATGTCATTATACCAAGTAACATTGAATGTACACTTTGAATGGATTGCGTGCTTTAGTAATATGCATCAATAAAATTGAATTGTAAAAAATAAATAAACAAAAAAAAAATTTTTAAGGCTACAAATATAAGCAACTCAAAAAAATGGGTTTAAATAAGCACTTCACTGAGGAAGATATATGAATTATGCCATAAGCTCATGAAAAAGTGTGCAACATTACTAGAAATGAGCAAAACCCATATTAAAAGCACCATGAGATCAACTGTGCATTACTCAATCACTGTGCTTGCCTTTGCAGGATGTACATAGTCCAAGATATGTCCTCAGTGTGGTAAAGCAAGAATGCAAGACCTGCAGATCCAAAAGCAGAAAAGGAAAGTCAAATTCAGTGGTTTTCAAACTATTTTTTCACAGACTACTTATGTAAGAAACCATTAAATCAAATACAAAATGGTAAAAAATATCACTATCCATTTCTTTCATATGTCCCATATGTTTAAATATATTATATCAATCAAGTAAATATGAGAAATGATGAAATGCTTCTTAAGGGCTAAAATTTTAAAACTTCCTAGAGGACATGAAAAAAGATCTAAATGAAACATTTACCATGTCCATTGATAAGAAGTCTATGTAAAAAATTGGTTAATTTGTTCCAAATTAGTCTATAAATTAAAGAAAGTTCCAAGTAAATCTCACCATGATTTTTAAAAATGAAAACCTAGGAAGTGATCTTCAAATCCATATGGAATACTTCAGCTTCAGGCCATGCCAAAATAACTGGTACCACATTTACCCACCCATTCTAAAAAAATAGACAATTAGTCAAAATAAATTAAACAACTGTTTTCAGACATTTAACAAAACTGTGAGATCAGGAAAGAAAATAAATGCAATGAGCGTTGTTGCCCTGCCTTTCAACCTAGTAGCACACTCAAGAATATGCCATAAAAAGGGGAAATAATAGAATAGCCCACCGTCTCACTCAGTGAAGGAGACTGAGATCAGAATTCACAGAGGCTGTGGCAGCTGGAAATTTCATGTAAGATTACCAGAGAGGAGAGGAGTTCACAGAAAAGGCTCTAGAAATGTAAGTAGAGTTGCCTTTAGTCTGTGACATATAATGAAACTGTTTAACACTGTGCAAAGGGCTACTAGGTACCTGTAAGTGGGAAAATTCTCAGAGTTACACACTGCTAATAGAAATTTCAGTTCTGACCAGAGTGGAGAAGTCTCATTGAACACCCAGAACCATTCACTAGAAACCTCAGAAGGAAAACAACTTAGTATTAGAAATAAACTATGCCTAGGATGAAAGTACTGTGGATCAACTGATCAAAGCCTATCACCAGACCCAAAAAAGATAAAGTTCCTCTGCAAATAACTTCTTCCAAAACAAATCCCAACACTCATTAAGAGAAGACAACAGAAATTCAGATATTCAAAAAGTAACATTTACAATGCCCAGCATTCAGTACGACTTACTACACATGAGAAAAAAGAAAATGTGACATGTACCAGGAGAAAAATCAAACAATAGAAACAGACCAAACAATGACAGGCAAGATAGAATTAGCAGAAAAGAACTTTAGAGTGGCTATTTAAAAACATGCTAAAGATTATAAAAGAACAAATGTACATAATGAGAAGAAAAATAGAAGATGTAAAGAAAACCATTGGAATTTCTAAAGCTAAGAAATAAAATATTAGAAATGAAACTCTGAATCTTAAAACATGAGTCACTAAAGAAAAGAAGAGTGAACTTGAAAACATAGAAATATAAGATATCCATTGCTAAGACCCATCTTCTTTATTGATTATAGACACCATCAGTTGTAGAAGTAATCCACCCCTGTAAATGCAAATCCATCTATAAAAAACCCTGACAATGACAATCTGGCCATATCTCCCTCAGCCAAACAATTGTTCATAATAACCTAGCCAAAATGAACTGTGAAAATAACCATCACAGTGTACCCCTTGTAAACCTGGCAGCCATACACAACTGTTTAAAGCACATTTACCTCCATAAAAGACCATAACAGTGTCTTCCTTCCATGTAACATAATACAACTGTGCTACATACAACTGAAAACACTAACATTTTCCCCAGAAATTGATGCAAGTCCTTGGGTGATATTCACTCACCCTTGATAGCCTGTAATTTAAATACTATGACATAAATATAATACAATATTTGTTATATAATAAAGGGATAAGAAAGGAAAGAAAACAGAGATACTTGGTTAATGTATGTATACAGAAACATTTTTTTTTTTTTTAGAAAATAAAGAAGACATTCATAAACATTACTGTCTTCATTTCCATAAATGGTCACATGGTCATAGCTGGTATTTATAGCTACCTTTTTCCACTACCGTTTTCATATTTCCTTTACACTCAGCAAGCACCTCAGCAGGACATGGTTCTTTTTTGGGGCACCCAAAATCTCATCCCTGAAAGTTTAGGTCATTAGTAGTTCTGCCTGTATGGGGTTCTTGTAGTTTTCCATTTACTTAAATCAGAGGACATGGTAGGACTAAGAGATGCCCTAAGGGATCTCTTGTACACAAGGCACACTCTTCTTTATCTCCATTGTGTAGTAGCAGCCCACTGTCCCCTTGGTAATCAAGATCAATCACCTACTTAGTACAGTAACTCTGTTCTCTGCCTGATGATTCAGAGGTTTGAAGAGCCTGTATCAATAAATCCAGGTTGATCCAACATTATTTTCCTTCTATCATTACTCCAAATCCTTAATATCTATTCCCACATATTTTCCCTGTTTTCTTTCTTAAAAAATTGGAAAAATCATTTCATTCTTTTTGAGCACAATGGACCTCTTCATGGATCACTCTTTTTACCTCACCTTTTTGGGCTTCTTGGGTTTGGGATTGAAGAGAAGTAGGGGTAGGCATGAAAGAAATCAGTGGTATCTTGCAAGTCAACAACAGAGGACTCCATTAGTTTTATCTGGCAAAATGGAGTTAATCTCCTCAGACAGGATTGCTGGTTCCTCAGGTCAGACCATTACAAGTTTATATGACAAAGAAGACTTAGCAGAATTTAAGGGTTCAAGGGCCTCACCATCATCCTGAAAAACATACATATCCCCATTCCAATTTTCTGGGTTCCATTCCTTCCCAATAAATGCCTTCCCATTAACAGCAGACACCCTACAAGGCTGAGAATTCAATACAAATTGAATCTTCCATGATAAGACTTTTCATCTTGTTTTCAAAAGTCTCAACTTTGTGCCTAAATGAAATAAGAATTTCTTTCAGGACACACATTAGAATTTCTCATGTCATTCATGTGGCACTTGTGCTGGGATATTGAAGCCCTGAGCTCATCCTTTTCTTGAAAAAGTTTAGCTAACATATTTAGGGAAAACTATTCAACATCATACTCTTTTTTAAAATTTTAAGATCCATCAATTGAATACATTTTATTACATGATTTATCAGAGAACTATCTCAGTTCTGAGCATGCACATATACCAAAATTATTCTCCTTATAATAAGTAGTTGAGAAAAATATCCTAAAATATATGGAGGTATCTTACATGAATGCCATGTTATAGCACATATAATACAAGATGACTGAGTATCTGATATAGACTTTTCAGAGACACCTGAAAACTCACTTTTGAAACTAACTGTAGAAACAATTATTCTTCACTCTAATATAAATTAATATGTATTTAAATACAAGCTCATACATATAAAACAAAATTGTCTAGTGTTGAGTAACTGTTTTTGAAAAGTATGGTTACAAATTGATTAATGATCTTAATTTTGTACTTAACAATTCAACCACGTTAGGGTTCAAACAAAAAAAAAAGATCAGTGCATTTGTAGAGACAGATATCAAGCATATGCTTTTGAAAAAGAATCCTCCTCAACACCACAGGCATTGTACAGCAAGAATAAATGAACTCTGATGGGAAAAATCCCATTCCATAAACAGACTAGACAGCACTCCCTCACCTTTAAAATAGCTTCTAAAGAAATGCATGTTTGCTGAAAGTCTTTTAAAATTACATCAAACAACATTAAAACCTGTTCCCTGAGAAGAACTCATTGAATTTAATTCTGTTTTTGAAATGCCTAGTTAACAGTTCAGAATATTGCCTTTTGAGGTTTGAATATAAATGTGGTTGATGTGAAGACCCCGAGAGAGTACTCGTCTCCATCTCCATCTGCCAGGACCACGACTTAGAGCCAGTCCTTTGATCAGCTGTGTGATATAAATGGATCCCTTTTAAAATATCTACACACCTTAAAATGAACTATGATAAAAAGTCCCCCAAGGATCATTAATAGTCTTAAACTGCAATGCATCAATCATTCAGAAATGGTTTCTTGCAAAATATATAAACAAATGTAACTGCATATTCTGTAAATATACTTAACATGGCTAGAGCAGACACCAATGATGGGCTGCTGTATTTCTGTACTGTGTGTCAAAATTTATTAGAAATTTTAAAAGAAATATTTCTGAGGGAATCAGCTGCCTTCATTAGTTGGCTTTAAAATGTATAAAAAATGAGACAATATTTTCTCATAAGTACATGGTATCAATAGGGAAAAGTAAACTACAGTGGGCAAGATTAGAGAACATGAAACTGCACCAGAGTGGTCACCAGAGGGAAATATCTCCCAGTATAAAAAAGGGAAGCATTCTAAACACACACTTATAGTAATTGTGTTTCCACTGAAGATGTGGCTTTCTCTCACTTCTGGCAAGATTTAATTGGTAATGGCACTGCTTCTCAGAACTGCAAAACATTCTGAGAAATTATTCGGTGCATAACAAAAGACAAGGCTGTCATCACTAAGTGTTTGCACAAAACACAGTTCTTAGATATCATAAATAAATTAATTTAAAAGACAGACAATCTTCACTGTGCTGAACACAAAAAGGGGACGTGACCCATACACATTTTTAATTCTTCCTCTTGCTAATATAAGGGGAAGAAAAGATTGCATTAAATGTCTATTTAGGAGGCAAGATGGCGTCTATTTAGGAGGGCACTCGCTGGCTTGCTCTCTGATGGCTGATTGGGGACTGGGTCCTGCCCGAGGGTCTGTGCTGTGGATGCACAGAGCAAGAACCTTCGGACATCTATCTGGAGGAAGCTCAATGGTGTGGATTGATTGGTAGAGATTCATGAGTTTTAACCCTGCCCATAGAGGTTAACACAGAAGGCTGAGCCCCACCCTCAGGGAAAAAGGCTTGATTGAGCCACGACACCCTACCTGCAACCTGGTGAGTGGGAGCGTTCTCTGAGAGTGGGAGGGTTCTGGCAAAGGGTTGAGAGGGTTTTCCTTTCTGTGAATTTGGCTGCCTGGAACCCCTTGCAGCTTTGGGGAAAAAAAAGCTGGCTTAAATCAGCACTAGGCAGATGGGAGTGGTGAATCTGCTAAGGAAGTGATTTACCTAGCTGCCCAAGGATACACCCCAACTGCTGCTGGCAAGCCGGGGAGAGGGAGCATTCTCTGAGAGTGGAAGGGTTCTGACAGAAGGTGGAGAGGGGTTTCCTTTCTGTGGATTTGCCTGCCCGGACCCCCTCATAGCTTTGGGGTGCAGATAAGCTGGCCTGAAGCAGTGCCAGGCTGAAGGGAGAGGCGAATCTACTGAGGAAGCCCAATTTACCCAGCAGCCTGGTGACACTGAGCTTGGCTCCAGAGAGGGCAGAGTTAGCCAATTTTATCATTCTGCACTGACAAGCATCAGAGCTTCAGCTTCCCTGGGGACACCAGGAAGTGGGAAGTGCTTGATTAGTTTATACAAGCCTAGTTAGGGTCCCCTTGGTGAAAGGGGTGGTCTACAGGAGGACTTCTCTTGGGTCCCTTATTTCACCAAAATAAAAAAGAGAGTCACTTTTTAAAAAAATGAATTTTTCTTTTTAATTTAGTTTAATAGCTAAAATCTGCCTCAAAACCTGCAGATAGAACCTTGTAGGGCACTTGAATGGTAAACACAAGCAGGCTGAGAGGTTCCACAAGGGCCAAAGAAGGAACACTGTCCTTCCTTAGATTTGTTTGACTGCTTGCTTATGTGGTTGTTTGGGTTGTTGTTTTTTTTGTTTATTTGTTGGATCTTGCTTTTCTTTCCTCTTTCCACCCCGCCTTCTTTTTTTTCTTTCTTTTTTTTTAAATTAGGTGCTGCTAACTTGTCTCTTCTTTGCTGTGCTTCTTCTTCAGTGATTTCCCATTCTCTGTCTATATTGATTTTGCCTCCCAAGCTATCTCTATTCCTTCCTTCATCTTTCTGGCTTCTGCTTTCTGTTGTGGTTCTTACACACCACGTTACTTCATAAGCCTACAGCATAAGGGTGTCAATTTCTATTCTATCTATTCTGTTTTCTTCTTTTTTTATTAATATTCACTTTTTCCTTTTAGGCCTTTCTTTATTCTTTCTCTCCTTCCTCATCATTCTTGCCTTCTAAATCATTATATATATATTCCTCTATTTGGTTTCCCAGTCCATTGTAGGTACTCTACATTTTTTCCTACTACTCTACACTACCTACATTAGCTAAATATTCATTTCACTAAGTCTTATACAGCCCCTCTTCTAATGATTATCAATATTACTATTATTTTTCTTCCTCTCTCACATCTTTCGATTCTTCTGGCCCTAATCTTTTGCCTTCAAGGGAACATAGAAAGAAGCCAGGAAATAAAATAAGAAGAAAATGTGTCAAAGAGAAAATTTAACACAGACACAGAATGACCACCTAATTAAAACTCTAGAGCAGAGAAAGAAGCTAATCAACCGGATAAACCCATCAAGATAAAATGATGACTGGAGGGCAACAAAAAATTAAAAACCACAATGAGAAACAGGAAGACATGGACCAGTCCAATGAGCAAATGAAAAACCAGGAAGAGATGCAGAACATTGAACAACTAATCAAAGCTTTCCAAACAAATATCATGGACCGGCTCAATGAAGTGAAGGAAAAGATTAAGGATATTAAGAAGACACTGGGAGAACATACTGAAGAAATTGTAAACATACATAAAAAGATAATGGATATGATGGTGATCAATGGCACAATCCAAGAAATCAAAAAGACACTGGATTCACATAACAGCAGATTTCAACAGGCAGAAGAATCAGTGATGTGGAAGACAGTACATCTGAAATCAAACATATAGTAGAACAGATAGAAAAAAAGATAGAAGAAATCCAGCAGGGACTCAGGGATTTAACTGACAATGCAAAACACACAAACAAATGCATTATAGGCATCCCAGAAGGAGAAGAGAAGGGAAAGGGAACAGAAGGAGTGTTGAAGGAAATAATGTCTGAAAACTTCCCAAAACTATTGAGGGAGATGGATGTGCAGCTCCAGGAAGCACAGCACACCCCAAACAGTGCAAAAACAACAGGACAACTCCAAGACATATACTGTCAAAATGTCCAATGCTCAAGAGAAAGAGAAAATACTCAAAATACTCAAAGCAGCAAGAGAAAAGAGAACCATCACATACAAGGTAAGCAAAACAAGATTAAGTGCTGATTTCTCTGCTGAAACCATGGAAGCAAGAAGACAGTAGTATGACATGACATAGTCAATGAACTAAAAGAAAAAAAAACCTTCCAGCCATGAATTCTATATCCAGCAAAACTGGCATTCAAAAATGATGGAGAGATCAAAATATTCACAGATAAACAGAAGTTAAGAGAGTATGCCAATAAGAAACCTGCACTTCAAAAAATACTAAAGGAAATTGTACCAGTTAAAAGGAAAAAACAAGGGAGAGAGAGTTGGAAGAGTTTAAAAACAACTAAAAAGACAAAACACAAACAAAACAACATGTGACATACATTAACCCACAGAAAATATGGCTGAAGTAAGAAATTCATTGCGAGCAATAACACTGAATATTAATGGATTAAATGCAACACTCAAGAGACACAGATTGGCAGAATGGATAAGGAAATATGATCCATCTATATGCTGTCTACACAAAACCCACCTTGGACCCAGGATTCAAGGAGGCTGAAAGTGAATGGCTGGAAAATAATTTTACAAGTTAACAATAGCCATAAAAGGGCAGGAGTAGCTATTCTATTATCAGATAAAATAGATTTTAAATGCAAAACTATTGTAAGAGACAAAGATGGACACTATATATTAATAAAAGTGGTAATGTATCAAGAAGAGAGAACAATCATAAACATTTATGCATCTAATCGGGGTGCCTCAAAATACGTGAGGCAAACTCTGGAAAAACTAAGTGGAGAAATAAATGCCTCTACAATTATAGTGGGGGACTTTAATACACCATTATCATCATTAGACAGTGCATCTAGAAAGTGAATCAGTAAAGAAATAAAGGCTCTCAACAATACATTAGAGGACCTGGACTTAATAGACATATACAGAACACTACACCCAAATATAGCAGGATTTACAATCTTCTCGAGTGCACATGGATCATACTCCAAGATAGACCACATGCTAGGCCACAAAACAACTCTTGATGAATTCAGAAAGACTGAGATTATATAAAGTAATTTCTCTGCTCACAATGGAATGAAATGGGAACTAACTAAGGGCCAGAAAAACAGGTTAGGCACAAAGATATGGAAGTTAAACAACACACTCTTAGACAAACAGTGGGTCAAGGAGGAAATCTCAAATGAAATCAGTAACTACCTTGAAACTAATGACAATGACAACAAAACATATCAAAACCTATGGGATGCAGCAAAAGCTGACTTGAGAGGGAAGTTCATAGCTATAAATACATATATTAAAAAAGAAGAAAGAGCTAAAATTGAAGGCCTAACTGCATACTTGGAGGAATTTGAAAAACAACAACAAACTAAACCTAAAGGAAGTAGAAAGAAGGAAAAGACAAAGATCAGAGCAGAACTAAAAGGAATAGAGGTTAAGAAAACACTGGAAAAAATAAACAAAACCAAAAGCTGGTTCTTTGAGAACATCGATAAAATTGACAAACCCTTAGCCACACTGACAAAGAAAAAGAGAGAACAGATGCAAATAGACAAAATAAGGAATAAGCAAGGGGATATCACTACTGACTCCACAGAAACAAAGAGTATCATAAGAGGATACTTTGAAAAATTATATGCCAACAAGAATGAAATTTAGTAGAAATGGACAAGTTTCTAGAAACTCAAAAGAGCCTACATTGATGAAAGAAGAAATTGATGAACTCAACAGTCCAATTACAAGTAAAGAGACAGAATCAGTCATCAGAAACCTCTCAACTAAGAAGACCCCAGGAGCAGATGACCTCACAGCTGAATTCTACCAAACATTCTGGAAAGAGATAACACTAATTCTGTTTAAGCTCTTCCAAAAAATAGAAGTAGAAGGAATATTGCCTAACTCATTCTACGATGCCAACATTACTCTAATACCAAAACCAAACAAAGGTATCACAAGACAGGAAAACTACAGTCCAATTTCTCTAATGAACCTAGATGTTAAATCCTCAACAAAATACTTGCTAATCACATTCAACAACATATCAAAAGGATTATACACCATGACCAAGTGGGTTTCATCCCAGGTATGCAAGAATGCTTCAATATAAGAAAATCAATCAATGTAAAAAACCACATAAAGAGATTGAAAGAAAAAAAAATCACATGATCACCTCTATAGATGCAGAAAAACACTTGATAAAATACAGCACTCTTTCCTGAAAAAAATACTGCAAAAGATAGGAATAGAAGGAAACTTTCTGAATATGAAAAAAGGTTAAAAATGAAAAACGCAAATCTAACATCATTTTCAATGGTGAAATCCTAAAAGCCTTCCCTCTGAGATGGGGAACAAGACAAGAATGCCTGCTATCACCACTCTTGCATAACAATGTCTTAGAAGAACTTTCTCAAGCACTGAGGCAAGAAAAAGT
The DNA here is from genome assembly GCA_029593785.1 of Cabassous unicinctus. Taxonomy (NCBI): domain Eukaryota; kingdom Metazoa; phylum Chordata; class Mammalia; order Cingulata; family Chlamyphoridae; genus Cabassous; species Cabassous unicinctus. The sequence continues at coordinate 24,561 of JAQZBX010019090.1, forward strand.
TATAAAAGGCATCCAAATTGGAAAAGAAGAAGTAAAAATTTCATTATTTACAGACGACATGATGCTATATGTAGAAAACCCTGAGAAATCTACAACAAAGCTTCTAGAACTTACAAAGGAGTTCAGTAATGTTGCAGGCTATAAGATAAATACTCAAAAATCAGTAGCATTTCTGTACACCAATAATGAGCAATCTGAGGAGGAAATCAGGGAAAAATACCATTTACAATAGTAACTAAAAGAATCAAATAACTAGGAATAAATTTAACTAAAGATATAAAGGACTTATATACAGAAAACTACACAACACTGTTAAAGGAAATCAAAGAAGACTTAAATAAATGGAAGAAAATTACCTGTTCATAGATAGGAAGACTGAACATCAACAAGATGTCTATCCTACCCAAACTAATCTACAGATTTAATGCAATCCCAATAAAATCAAGACTGTATATTTTAAGGAACTGGAAAAACTAACTTCGAATTATATTTGGAAAAGTAAGAGGCCCCAAATTGCCAAAGACATATTGAAAAAGATAAATGAAGTTGGAGGTATCACATTACCTGACTTTAAATCATACCACATAGCTACAGTCCTCAAAACTGCATGGTATTGGCATAAAGATAGATATACTGACCAACAGAACCAAATTGAGAGTTCTGATATAGATCCTCACATGTACAGTCATCTGATATTCGACAGGGCCACCAAGCCCACTCAGTTGGGAGAGAAAAGCCTCTTTAACAAGTGGTGCTTGTAGAACTAGATATCCATATCCAAAAAAATGAGAGAGTAATACCATCTCACACCTTATACAAAAATCAACTCAAGATGGATCAAAGATCTAAATATAAGAGCCAAAACCAGAAAGATCTTGGAAGATAATGTAGGGAAGCATCTACAGGACCTTGGAATAGGAAATGGTTTCATGAACTTCATACCCAAAGCACGAGCAGCACGAGAAAAATTAGATAAATGGGATCTCCTCAAAATTAAAAACTTCTGCACCTCAAAGGATGTTATTAAGAAAATAAAAAAACAGCCTACTCAATGGGAGAAAATATTTGGCAACCATATATCTGACAGGAGTCTAATATCCTGCATATATAAAGAAATCCTACACCTCAAAAATAAAAAGACAACCCATTTAAAAAAATGGGCAAGTGACCTGAAAAGACACTTCTCCAAGGAAGAAATACAAATGGCTAAAAAGTACATGAAAAAATGCTCGACATCACTAGTTATTAGGGAAATGCAAATCAAAACTACAATGAGATACCATCTTTCACCCATCAGAATGGCAGCTATTAAAAAAACAGCAGACTACAAGTATTGGAGAGGATGTGGAGGAATAGGAACTTTCATCTACTGCTGGTGGGATTGTGGAATAGTCCAGGCACTGTGGAGGACAGTTTGGCGGTTCCTCAGAAATCTAACAATAGATCTTCCGTGTGATCCAGCGATTCCACTGTTGGGTATATACCCAGAAGAATTGAAAGCAATGACATGAACAGATATATGCACACCAATGTTCATAGCGGCATTGTTCACAATTGCTAAAGGTTGGAATTTTCCCCAGTGCCAAACAACAGATGAATGGATAAACGAAATGTGGTACATATATACAATGGAATATTTCTCAGCTGTAAGAAGGAATAAAGTGCTAACATATGGAATAATATGGATGAATCTGGAAGACCTTATGTTGAGTGAAGCAAGCCAGGCTTTGAAGGATGAACAGTATAAGACCTCACTGATTTGAATTGAGGAAAGTGAGCAGTCTCTGAGAACCGTTGTCTGAAAGATAGGTTTACAAGGTAGAGAGAGAGAAGAGTAGGTTGTGAGCCATCACCAATATGACATTATCTATGGTAAAATGATAGAGTATAGTTGCATATTGAAGGATAGGACAGGTGGGTAGTTATATTACTGGGTTTGGTTGTGCAGGATTGACAGGTGAGTAGATGAGGAATGTTGGGTTGGAATACCCAGGATACTTGGGGGAGAGATGGGATGGGGACTAGGTGAACACGGGATTTGTCGGTATGAGGTTGAAAGTGCAGGAGTGGGAATGCTCTTATGGCAATATGACAAGGTAGTGTCACTGATTTGGGGTATAGGTTGGGGGGGCATTCAGAAAGGGGTGCATCTGGAGTAGGCTTCTGGGGAATGTGTGGTTGTTCATCCTGTCATAATGTGTTGTGTCAGGGAGTGGAGACCCACATGGTCAGTGGGAGGGAGATGAACCCCCATTTTTGGAAGACTGATTCACCCAGAAACAGACAGGTGGGTGTCTCTTAGGTGCAAGGGTAGATCATAATAGGAGAGGAAAATAAGCATGTTAAGACCTCTTGATGCATGTAACTATGAATCTTGTCATCCAATGAGTCAAGACAGGGGAGTGTCATGTGACCAAGGGGCATGGGGAGGAAGGAACAGAAAAGATCAAACAATGGGTATTTAGTGGTCAGGGGAATTGTTTTTCATTACCTTACAGTAATGGACACAGGAAATGGTAAATATAATAAAAAATTATTAAACTGTACCATTTAAATTGTAAACTATACTGTAAACCATTGACAATATTTAGTAGCTATGTTTCACTATCTGCATAACAGTTGTAACAATGCTACCATCCACATAAAAAAGGTTTTAATATGGCATGAGGAAAGGAGAAGGAGGTTGAGTATATGAGAGTCTTTAGTATTCTGTCTGTGACTTTGCTGTGACCTAAAAGTCTTTGAAAAGTAAATGAAAATTTGGGAGACACTGGGGAGTGAGAAGGGGAAGGTGCCATGGCACAGGCTGGACACCCAATAATGCAGTGATAAATGGACACAATAATAATAAAAATAATTTTTATTTTCTATTTTTTATTTTTTTATTTTTTGTTTTTTCCCATTTTTTGATGTACCAATACTTTAATTTTATTTTATTTTTAAGTTTTTTCTGAGTTTCCATGTATTTTCTCTCTTACATTTAATCTTATCATTATTATTTCATTTTCCTATTAATTATATTTGGCTATTATAGGGGCTTCATCTTCAAGGAAGGTTTAGATCACAGAAAGGTTACAATAGGGACAGCAGAGGATCATTGGTGGTGGGTGTCGGGGGTGGGGGTTTCATGGAAGGAAGTTCACCTGTATATACATGAAAGATATATAAAATTGTTCAAATGATCAAGGGGTGGGGCATGGCCACAGCGGGAAGACAATCACTCAATAAATGAGGGAATACTGAATTCCCATCCTGGAGAGCTCTGCCACATTCTCCAAGGGGGCAGCAACAGTCCCCCAACTGCAGGTGCAGTGTCTGGCAAAAGAGGATGGTCCACTGATGGGCTCTTTTATTGATGACTAGCCTTACAAGTCTTTACTCTTGTAATTGAAACTTAGCCTACTGTTATGGGATGCCTACGGGCTGCCACCTGAGAGCCTCCTTGTTGCTCAAATGTGGCCTCTCTAAGCCAAACTCAGCATATGAAGGCATTGCCTTCTTCCCAGCATGGGACATGACTCCCGGGGATGAGCCTACCTGGCAATGAGGGATTAATAACAAGTGCCAACTGGCAATATGACTGGAAAAAGACCTTGATTAAAAGGGGGAAAAGGTAAAGACAAATGAGTTCATGTGGCTAAGAGACTTCAAAAAGAGTCGGGAGGTCATCCCAGAGTTAACACTTATGCAAACCTCAGAAGGATCTCATAGAACACAAAAGTGGATATCACCCCATGCACAGGGGCTCCTGAGGGCTCTGGAGACACCCAGGTCCTATATAAGGGAGGATAGCTCCAGAGATTGATGACTTATCAGTGGGCTCTACTTTGGAATGTGTGCTCCTGAGAGTGACAGAGTTGGACTCAAATAAGTCCTCCCTGCTCATGGTCCATCAGTCCCTTCTATTCAAACCTATATATGATGCTGGAGTTTGTAGGTGTACTTCCAGAGACTGGAGCCTCTGGCCTGCCCATATGCTGCTGTGCCTGGAATCTCGGTGGAGCTGCAACTCCTACAGTACAGCTGAATGGATTCACCCAAGTCACCTGGTGAGGAGATGATGTTGGACAACGGCCATTCCAGGGAATGGAGACAGCCTGCAGCTGCAGGCAGGATAATCCCATCTACTGTATCCATGGGATATAAACCCACTCTCACTTGGAGGTGGAGTGGACATCACCATCTCAAATTCCTCAGGATTGCGGGAAGAGCTATGGACTAGAGTGAACTTAACAGTATTCTGTTGTAGACATATTGTAATTCAAGCAATGGAAGAATTTACAACAGTGAGGTGGAGCCAGTGGCCACTGGATGCTTTGGGTGCAGGGAGAGGGAAAAGCAGTTGTAATATAGGTGCTTTCTCAGGACTCGGGAATTATCCTGAGTGACATTACAATGACAGATATAGGCCATTTTACATCAGCATGTACCATGCAGAACTGTGTGGGAGAGAGGGTGGTCTACAATGTGAACTATGGTCCATGCTTAGTGGCAAAGTCCCAGGATGTGTATTCCCATTGCAGGTGATGTGCCACACTAATGAAAGATGTTTTTGTGGGATGTTATGGGAGTTGTGGGAGGTGGGGAACATGGGAATCCCTATAATTTTTGTGTAACATTCATGTAATCTAAGCATCTTTTAAAAAATATAAAAATAAATAAATAAATAAATGTCTATTTATAACTTTCTAGTTAACTATGGTCCATAATATACAAGGAGGTAATTTGTAGTTTAAGTTTTTCATCTCTTTTTTTCCTGAAGAGCCACAAGCTGAATTCTAAATTTTACACTGAAATATACAATTTCAATTTTCAAATGACTCTCTTCCTGGGTTCAGATTTTTTGTGCAATCTTGATGCATAGTCCAAACAGTTCCTATGAAGACAGTGTATCTTTGATTTGATTGGCACTGAAATTTCATTTTTCAAAGCATCATTCTAGTAGCTTATCAAAGTTATCTCATAATTCTGTTAGTTCAAATATTTTTTCATCAAGAATTTCTAAAATTGTCTTCAGGTTATTGTGGAAAGCTTCTTGATCATTCTGATTTTTCTCCAGACATTGCTCTAAGTTAGTTTTAACTCTAGGTTTTTGTTCCACATTTCTATTACCTGTAGTTTCTGAGTCAAAGAGTACCTTTGTTCTTGGAATTATCTGGCATTATTAATTTCTTGTTTTTATCATTCTATTTCCTCTTTTTTTTGCTTTCAGTGACTCTTCCAGTTCTTGTATTATCTGATTTAATTCTGTCCTATGGGTATGCACAGAATTTGCTTGACTATAGAAACTTTCAAGCTCCGTCACTGGCTTGTTTGGACATTCTGGTTCCTCTAGATAGGCAGCAAGTTGCTGTTTCCATTGCTTCATATTGGCAGTGGACTCCAACAGGGCTGCAGTGAGTTTGGCATTATTTCCTTAAGGGTAGCCAGTTCAGCCTCCCAATCCTTGCTACCTGCTAAACTATGTGAAAATGGCAATGCATTCTGAGTTTGTTCAGCCCTTGGCTGTGAGTTCTGTGTCCTGTCAGACATTCTTTCATCATCTGTCTCATTGATACTTTCCAGTGTTAAAGGAGAATTAAGGTCCCCTTCTGCTGATTCTGGTGAAAATGTAATGGTAAGTTTGGGAGCCCCTGGAGTGGCCTGGGTCAGTGTGGGAATAGGTTGGTGTGACTGGTAGGCCAGAGGAGTCTGGCCTGGTGCTGCCCCCATTCGGCATTGGTGTTGGGTGGCCTGCACCCACTACCTCAGTTTCCCCTCCTGTGCCCATCTCTGAGATTCTCCCAGTGTTGTGTCAGTTTTGTTCATTCCCTAAATATTTATGGAGCACTTCATGTGCCTGGGTGCCAGGGACACAGCAGGGACACTGAGGGACCTAATCCCCTCACCCAGGGATGGGACATTCTCCCAAAGAGCTGGACAATGATGTAGAGCAGGTATCATCCCATCCTGGAGAAGAGTGAAGCCTAATGGGGCCGGGGTTTCCATTTGGGGTGATGGTGACATGAATGAAATAAATGCCACCAAATGGCTAAAATGGGAACTTTTGTGTGATATATGTTACCACAATAAAATTTCTAAACAAAACAACCAAAGCCTAGAAGATAAAGTGATTATTTCTCAGGGGATGATTTTATCCAGCCTCTCCCTTGGTCTGGCCTGGCAGTGAGGATTCCTGTGTGTCTTCAGTGTGCAGAGCCACACAGCCTTTCCTACAGACAGACCCCCACTGCAGCCTCTGCTGAGCCTCCAGCAAAATGGGGCCACCCAGTTCACTGCCACATGGCTGTTCTCTGCTCTCCAGAATCTTCCAACCACTCATGATTCATCTGGGTGCTCATTGTCCCAAGTGCTAACAGGCAGCCAAAGTCCCCACCCTCAGAAAACCCAAGACATCTCTAAGCTCCCTGTGGAGAGGGCCAGGACCTAGACCTGCCCCACCCCCATCCCCACCCTGAGAAACCAAGCATCTAGCTCCCCATGCACATGCAACACAAGATGCCTTCCTGGTGTGGAAGGACATTTGTTGAAGGTCATGGTCAAAGGAAGGTGGCCCAAAAGAGATGCCAGCTCAAGGTGACAAACATGGGGCCAAAGGGGACTTTTGAAAGCCAGGTTGGCTCTCTGTCTCCTGAAGGCAACCAGACTTGCCATCATGTTTTGGTGAGTGCCCTCCCAGTTGGCCTGGGGACTTGTTTTGAGTGGCTTATTCAAATCCCAGATTGATGTCTAGCAGAAGCCATCATTGTGTCTGAGTCTGACATACTTACTGTAAATGAAAGTGCTTCTTGTTATCTGAAATTCAAATCTAACTGGGCATCTTGGGTTTCTCTCTCTCTTTTTTTTAATATACTCCCCACCCCCTGAGATGGCTTCCTTGTCTGTGTGCTCATTGTCTCTGCTCACTGTTTGTGCACATCTGCTCATCTTTAGGAGGCACCAGGAACCAAATCTGGTATGTCCCATTTGGGAGGTGGGTGCCCAAATGCTTGAGCCTGCTCCCTTCTCTTTTTTTTAAGGACATACTGGGGATTGACCCCAGGACCTCATACATGGGAAGCAGGCACTGAACCATTGAGTAACATCCACTCCCCTCTCTCTCTTTTTGTAAACTTTGTATTTTGAAATAATTTAAAACTTGCAGGACAGTTGCAAGAATAATATAAAACTCATACAGAGAATTCCAACCCCCTCCCCAGATACCCAGACCCACCAGTTTTAACATTTTGCCACATTTGCTGTATCATTCTATCTATCTGTCATCTATGTATTTTCTAAACCTTTGAGGGTAGATCATGCTCCTTGAACACTTCATACTTCCATGTCCATTTCCTGAGAACAAAATAGTCACTTATGTAAACACCTTAGTGCAGGTTTCTTTTTTTTTTAAAGAAGCCTTAGATTACATAAATGATACATCAGAAATATAGGAGGAAAGTACAGTTTTCAAGTTCAAGAAATTTAAACTTGAGATAAAGCTGATAGTCTATATTCCAATTTTTTCCATATGTCTCAGTAATGTCCTTTTGAGGCTTTTCTCCTCTTTTCTTAGATCCCATTCAGGATCACAAATTTCATTTAATTATCACTGTCACTTCAGTTGCTCTTTTTTTCCCAATTGCAGAAATATATAAACAACAAAAACTTTCCTATCTCAATCCCTCTAGGGCATAACATTCCAGGGGGTTAATCACACTCATTGTTGTGCTTCCCTCTTTACCAGAACTTTCCCATCACCCCAAACAGAAAGCCAACACCCATTAAGCAATAACCCCTCACTTTCCCTCCCCCAGGCCCTGGTAACCTCTAATCTACTTTCTTTCACTAGGGATTTGCCTAGTTTAGCTATTTCGTATAAGTGAGATCAGACAATATTTGTCCTCTTGAGTCTGGCTTATTACACTCAACATGATGTCTTTAAGACTCACCCATGCAGTAGCATGTGCCAGAACTTCACTTCTTATGGCTGAGTAATAGTCCATTGTACACACAGTCTACCTTTTATTTATCCATTCAATTGTCTTGGGACACTTGGGTTGCTTCCACCTTCTGGCTACTGTGAGCATTTGTATGCAAGTATCTGTTTAGAGTCCCTACTTTCAACTCTTTTTGGCATAGATACCTAGGAGTGGAATTGCTGGGTCTCAGGGTACCTCTCTGCTCAACTTCTTGAGGAGCCATCAAATTGTTTCCCAGAGTGTCTGCCCCGTTCTACATTCCCACCAGCAATGCATCAATAACCCTTTGAATAAGGAATGTAAGAATGAAATAAGAGAGCTGGATCCCAGGACATGGCACTGGCTGTTCCCCTCTTCTGGAATGAGTGAACACCCGAAATGTTACTCTCCAAAACATCAATAAAATCCAATCTGGGTATGATCTGCTTGGCTTCCTGGCTCTGACTGCTGCTGCCTGCCAGTGTCAGCCTGTGTCATGGTGGGCCCCAAGGAGCTGTTAGGGGTTCTGGGCCAAGCATGTGTGGAAGCTGCTGCTGCCACCTGTCCATCCAGTTGCTTGTTTTTCTCCTGGCCGCCATCATGCTGGCACTCATCTCCCATCTGCTGAACTGGTTCTGCTCACTGTTCTGGGAAGAAGAGATGGAGCTGAGTCTGGTAGGGCTGCAGTACTCAGGGAAGACCACCTTCATCAATGTCATCACATGAGGTCAATTCAGTGAAGATATGATGCCCACAGTGGGCTTCAACGTGAGAAAAGTAACTAAAAGTAGTGTTACAATAAAGATATGGGACATAGGAGGGCAACCTCAAGTCCAGGGCAGGTGGGAATAGTACTGCAGAGGAGTCAATGCTATAATTTACATGATACATGCTGCAGATCATGAAAAGATAGAAGACTCTTGAAATAATCTTCTAGATAAACCACAGTTACATAATCTTCTAGATAAACCATAATCTTCTAGATAAACCACAGTTACAAGGAATTCCAGTGCTAGTACTTGGAAACAAGAGAGATCTTTCTAATGCCTTTGATGAGAAACAGCTAATTGAAAAAGTGAATCTCTCTGCTAGTCAGGATAGAGAAATTTGCTGCTATTCAATTTCCTGCAAAGAAAAGGATAATACAGATATCACACTTCAGTAGCTAATTCAACATTGAAAATCTAGAAGAAGCTGAAGAATCTCCTGAATCTTCCACTCCTTGGCTATAATCCTAAAATGGTTGTCCATTCCTCTGAAGTTCTTCCCAGAATACAGTCCTTTCTAAACCTAAGAAATTGCCATTTTCTGAGTGTATTTCTCATGTGCACTGCTGAAGATGTGTATCCCTAATCCTCCATAAAGAACCAGCTAGAGTTGTCATGATGAAGTCAGCACACACATAAAAAGGCTTCTTGCACATACTTGTCTTAAACAGTGTGTAGAGCTTTTTTAAAAACCACATTTTGATCATCTTAAATCAAGAAAATTGCATATTTCTGTTCTGGCCTTTCAGGGCCAGATTTTTATATTGATTTTCAGTAAAAGTCTGTCTGTGATATTTAATTATAGAGTCCAATAGCTTAATACTGATACTGACTTAAGACACC
>JAQZBX010019091.1:0-34063 GCA_029593785.1 Cabassous unicinctus
AAATTAGCCCCAAAACACTGCATTTATTTGCATGTGATTATGTACAGATGCATGAGTGTGTTTGTGTGTGTGTGTATTTGTGACAGAGTGGAAGGGGGCAGGAGAAGGGAAGAGAGAGGGAGTGAAAAAGACAAAGAGAGAAAGAGAGAGAGGGAGGGAGGGAAGGTAGGAGGAAGAGGAAGAGAGAGAATGGATTGGCATATAGGTGAGTGAGATTTTAAGCTTTAGTATAAAACCAGAAATTAAATGATACGAGGATAGTTCCAGGAAATATTTCAGTATGATTTTGCTTTTTAAAAGGATTCCCTCTAACTAATCTCTGAGCAGTGTTTTTAAGGATCTTTTCCTACTTATGTATGTGTTTTTCCAATTGATGTGGAATCATTGTAGGTACAGCAAGACTGGACCCAAATGTTCAGAGATCCTGAGGTTTGCACCAAAATTAGGGAAATATTCTAAGCCAAGAGTTTGGCTTTTTATACTTTCAGCTCTCTATTTATCCTAGAATATTTTCTATAGTTTTATTATACATTTATTCCTAGATATATTAATTTCTTTAGCTTTTAAGATTAATTTGCATACACAGAGGGCGGGTTTCAACATGCTCTCTTTTTTTATAAACAATTTATTGAAGTATATCATTCAAACATGAACATACATAAACTATGAGGGTTCAATAAACATCATGAACTTACAAAACAAACATGCATAACATCATGCAGGACTCCCAAACATCACCCCCCCACAAACACCCCACTTTGTTGTGAAACATCTGTTAACAAATCATGAAAGAACATTGTCAAACTATTACTAACTATAGTTCATATCTTCCTCCCCTACATATTTTTTTAAGGATTTATTTATTTATATATTTACTTTTATCTATTTTTACCCCCCACCTCCCGTTTATGCTGTTTCTGTGTCCATTTGTTGGGTAACTCTCTATATCCATTTCCTGCTCTCTCTTCTCATCCTTCTCCTCCTGTCTTCACTGGGATTCCATCCTTGGACCTTTCAATGTTGGAGAGAGGTGTCCTACTGTCTGTGCTGCCTTAGTTCCGGGTTTTTCAGTGCATATCATCTTAGCTCTCCCTTGTGTCACTCTTGTGTTATGTCATCATCTGGCTGCCTGGAGGCTTACCCACTCATGGGCCTGGTGGCTCACTTGTGCATGGTGCCTGGCGGCTCACCCTCTCGCAGGGCCTGGAAGCTCACCTGCTCGCGGGGCCTGGTGGCTCACCGGCTCATGTGGCCTGGTGACTCAACAGCTCATGGGGCCTTGTGGTGCACCTGCTCATGGGCACTGTTGGTCCACATGCATTCTATATTTTTCTTTTTTTCTTTTTACCAGGAGGTCCCGGGGATCGAACCCAGGTCCCTCCATAAGGGAGACAGATGCCCAACCACCCGAGCCACATCCGTCTGCCTGCTATATCTCTTAAAGTTGACCAATGTTACCCAAAGTTAAAGTCTCTTCCCATACATTATGGTCATATAATAAATCAGGCTTAGTTTATCACCAGAATTCTAAAAAAACAGACTTAAGGAGAAAAACTAGGACTAGGGACACATGCATGGTTTCTAATATAGCCAATGTTTAGCCTACACTGATTATCAAAAAATTAGGGCAGCAAGAATATTTGCAATTTGTGAATATGTGCAATGTTAAGTTAAATTTTGAGCCCAGAATACTTACACCAATATCCATGATTTTCCTCATATTTAGTATTTGTCTAACATAAGTAAAGCAACTGAAAGATGAATTAATTTATGACTATGATGGAATCTCATTTTATTACACAAGTGTTTATCCTCAGCAAAACATTTTCAGGGAGTTCTTCTGAGGACATGGTTTATGTTAGAATCTTAAGCCCTTCTGATTTGATGGGTTTTACTTCTTTTGTTGTGATGGGCTTTACTTCTTTTGTTGCCTGCAGAAGGTAAATGGACCCAATATCTTTGCTTACACTTGCCAGTTGGATAAGAAATCTCAACAGAATGAGGTGATTAGTGTAAACAATGTAGACATATTAGGATATTCAAGACTGTATGCTGATATTCATTTTCTTAGACTAAGGATCAGTAAACTTCATCAAATTGTTCCTATACTCTAAAATAAAATCCAAACAGCAACCAATTGAAAATAATAGTTTTTGTTTTTTGTTTTTTGCAAAAGATGACTTGGATGAGGAGGGTCTTTTGACATGGCCTAAAGGTGATGCTTTCAACATATTTGATCCTTCCTCCCAGATATATTGCACCTGAGTGTCTGGGCATATCTAAAGGTATGTGCAAATGAGCAGATAATTCTTTCATCTTATTACTTCATTCAACATACCAAGAGAGTACACTTAACTTTCTAAAGTTTTTTCTAAGAGCATCCTCAAAATATGCCTTTAACATAATTAGGAGAAAGGTGAGGCTTTAATGACATCTTATATTCATATATTCAAAGACCTAGCAATTGCTGTATCTCATTCCCTATTTCATGCAAACCAATGTCTTGAACTTCAACCATACATGAAAAGAAGTAAAGTCACTGAAAATATTAACAAATAAATTAGGTTATTTCTATGATATGATTACATTCCTTGGTTTTTTTTTTTCAATTAAAGAATAAATATTTAGTTTCAGTGGAGGTGTAGAATTATAGGGTGATTTGAGTCTCCACACAAAATATTAGTAGGATAGAAAAAGGGAGGGAGTTGCTTACAATTATGCAAGTATTTAGTGGTAGAGATGGAGAAACACCTCATTTATTTTGCAAAGATGGAAAATAGCTGGTTCCATTTGGCCTATGGCTAACACAGCATAGCCTTGAAGAGCATGAAATCTAGCATAGGGTAAAGTTTCATATCTTAGATCTGCTACTATATATCTTAAAGATGTGGTATAATTAATTGAGCCTTCCTGTGCCTACAGGGCCCCATATATAAAAGGACAATAAAAATATTACCTACTTAGGTTTGGGTTATTATGGGAATTAATACATATAAAATATTTAGAAAATATGAGGATTAAAATATGTTCTCATTAAAAAGTCATTTAACATGACAAAAATGTCCTAACTTATAAAGATTTTAAATGATGACACCTGTAATTAATCTACCTTGACCTGCATTGTATTTCAATTAATAATTCACACCAAGTTTAAACGTGCTATTACATGTTTAATGTTCTGTATTATTTCAGATAAATTAAATTTCTATTGTCTACTCTGGACTCACATTACTTCATGGAAAATCAGAACAAGGGTCACTGAATTTGTCTTCTTGGGGTTATGGGAGGGCAAACAGATAGAGCTACTATTCTCTTTCTTGATCCTGCTCTTTTTCTTGGTGGTCTTAATGGGGAACTTCATCATCTTATTTACAATTACATGTAGCCATCTGATTGAACAACCAATATACTATTTTCTCTGCCAACTATCCATCATGGACCTCTCCTTCACCTCTGTTGTAATTACCCATCTAATCAGAGACCTAGCATCAGAGAGAAAAATCATTTCCTATAACAACTGTATGAACCAGCTCTTCACTATACACTTACTGGCAGCTGTGGAAATATTCATCTTGGTGTCTATGGCTTTTGATCACTATGCAGCCCTTGTCAAGCCCCTGCACTACATGGTCATCATGAACAGGCAGAGATGTGATATGCTGATTATCATTGCCTGGAGTGTGGAATTTTGTCACTCTATTGCTCTACTGCTCATGGTCCTCAATTTACCTTTCTGTGGCCCTAATCAAATCAATCACAACATGTGTGATGTGAAATCTCTTTTGAAACTGGTATTTTTAGTGTCTTAGTATTTTTAGTGTCTTAGTTATTATCAATTCAGGGATTTCAGGGGGTTTAATTTTCCCTATCCTGGTGGCATTTTACATAAGTATATCGTAAAATCTTAAGACATACACCTCTGCAGCACGACACAAAGCTCTGTCAACCTGTAGCTCTCACATAATTGTTGTAATTTTGTTTTTTGTGCCCTGTATCTATATATATATTCTACCTGCTGGCAGTGAGAACAAAGATAAGGAAATCTCTGTGTTTTATACTGTGATTTCCTCTATGCTGAATCCTTTCATCTATACACTGAAAAATATGGAGATAAAAATTGCCTTGCAAAAGTTATGGTCTCAAATGCTACCTTGAGAATTAAAGTTAATAAGAAGATATACATTGTGATTCTGATGCCATGTCCCTAGAGTAGCTATTATTCACATCATTGTAGGATGAAGTTAAGCTTTCTTTGGGAATTGGATTAAAAACTTCTGACATTACAAAGGCATAAGGAACATATTACTATTATTCCTGTAGGAACTTTCACTTAAAAGGTCTAAATTGTTCCCAGTGTGAACACTTGTATTTGAGGAACACAAGAAGTATCTCTCTAAATGGTAACTTTAATCCTGACACTCCCCTCTTCAGAAATTTATAAGAAAGGCTATTTTCCTTGGAATAATTTAGACCCTCTCCTGATAATTAGAAATCTCCCCAAATTGGCTAATGTCAGATTGATCATCATAGAGATTACTGCATTGGAAAAATACAATGTTGCAAAATATAATAGTTTTTTCATGTCAAGGACACCAGCGTGATGTCTTTTCTATTCCCCTGCTTTTTTTCTTTTGTTTTCCTTTGTTTAGATGAGTTAAGTGAATATACTGCACTCCTCCACATTCTCCAAATGGTTTGATCTCTCACTTCCAGGTTTTATTTTCTGTTAACTTCTCTACTTAGGATACCCCTTGCCCTATATTTGAGGGTCATGACTTATGTATAACTCACACTAATTCTTATATTATATGATCCAGGAGAATCATACTCATCAACGGTCCAGAACTACAAGCACACAATGGAGATATTGTGGGCTTTGTTCCAGACCACTGTGATAAATCAAATATCACAGAATAGCAAGTCACACATTTTTTGGTTTCCCAGTATATATAAAGTTATGTTTGCCCACTACTGTAGTCTATTAACTTGAAATAACTTTGTCTGAAAAAACATATACATACATTAATTAAAAATACTTTATTACTAAACATGCGAACTAAATCTGAGCTTCCAGAAATCTTAAATTTTTGATGGTGTTGGGCCTTGCTTTGATGTTGATGGCTGCTCATTTATCAGGGTGCAGGTTCCTGAAGGTTGGTGTAGCTGTGTCAATTTCTTAACATAAAACAACTCTGAAGTTTGCTGCATTGATTAACTCTTTTTTCATGATAGTTTTCTCTGTAGTATATAATGCTGTTTGATAGCATTTTGCTCATAGTAGGGCTTCTTTCAAAACTGAAGTCAATATTCTCAAACCCTGTGGCTGCTTTATAGATAAATTGAGTTTATGTAATATTCTAAATCTTTTGTTGTCATTTCAACAATATTCACGATATCTTCAACAGGAGTAGGTTCCATCTCAGGACACCACATTGTTTGCTCATCCCTAAGAAGCAACTCTTCATCCATTCAAGTATTATCATGAAATTGCAGGCAAACATTCATGTCTTTGGGCTACATTTTAAATTCTATTTCACTTCCTCTTTTCAGTACATCTGCAGTTACTTCCTCCACTGAAGTCTTTAACACCTCAAGGTCATCCATGAGGATAGGAATCATCCTCTTCCAAACTGCTGCTAATATTGATATCTGACCTCCTCGCATGAATCACAAATGTGATTACTTTCCTAGAATTGTGAATCCTTTTCAGAAGGTTTTCAGTTTACTCTGCCCTGATTCATCAGGGGAACCACTCTCTGTGTCAGCTAGAGCTATCCAAAATGTATTTGTTAAATGAAAACACTGCAAAATTACTCCGAATCCAAGGGATGCAGAATGGATGCTGTATTTGCAGGCTTGGAAACAACATTAATCTCATTGTACAAGCCCATGAGAGCTACCGGATGACCAATTACATTTCCAATAAGCAGTAACATTTAAAAGGGTTCTTACAGGGATTCCCATGTTCCCTGTAATTTCTGAGTAATATTTAGGTAATCCAAGCACCATTAATAAAATTTATATATATATAACAAATAACATTTATGTAAAGAAAGGAACATATATGCATATGTATTTATATATCATTTTAAAAATATTGGTATGTATTTTGAAAAATTTGATTTTTACCCACAATAAAAAAAAATAAAAAAATAAATGAAAAAAAATAAAAGGGTTCTTCATTCTGAACAGTATGTTTCAATAATGGGGTTAGAATATTCAGTAAGTCATGTTATAAACAGATGTGCTGTCATCCAGGCTTTGTTTATCCAATTATAGAGCACAGGTAGAATAGATTTAACTTAATTCTTAAGGGCCCTTTGATTTACAGAATGGTAAATAAACATTGGTTTAATCTAAAAGTCACCAGGTGCATTAGTCCTTAACAAGAGTATCAAACTGTCCTTTGAAGTTTGAAGCCAAGCGGTGACTACTCTCCATCCATCAAAGTCCTCCATGATATTTTCTTCAAATATAAGGTTGCTTCATCTTGTGCTTTTTATGTTATGGACATGGCTTCTTTCCTTAAATCTCATGAACCAATATCTGCTAGCTTCAAACTTTTTTTCTGCAGCTTC
This sequence comes from Cabassous unicinctus, assembly GCA_029593785.1. NCBI lineage: Eukaryota > Metazoa > Chordata > Mammalia > Cingulata > Chlamyphoridae > Cabassous > Cabassous unicinctus. Next base: position 6,579 of record JAQZBX010019091.1, read on the forward strand.
CTCACCTCTCTCAGCCTTGATAGAATTGAAGAAAGCTATGGCCTTTCTATCAACTAAGCTTCAGGTTCAGGGAATGTTGTGGCTGCTTTGATCTTCTATCCAGAACATTACTTTTTTTTTTTTTTTTATATCAGCAATAAGATTGTTTTCCTTTCTTATCATTCATGTGTTCACTGGAATAGCACTGTTAATGTCTATCAAGAATGTTTCCTTTGCATTCACAACTTGGCTAACTCTTTGATATATGATTTTGTCTGATCTCAGCTTTCAGTATGCCTTCCTTAGTAAGCTTAATAATTTCTAGATTTTTTATTAAAGTGACAGACATGTATCTCTTCTTTTCTTTTTACTAGAACACGTAGTGGCCGTTATAGGTATATTAATTGGTCTACTTTCAGTTTTTTTGTGTCTCAGGGAATAGTGAGGCTCCAGGACAGGGAGAGAGATGGGAATTGAATTGATAGTTGGTGTAGCATTTAGAATACATAAAATATTTTTCAGTTAAGTCTGCCATTTAACATGGGAGACTCTGAGTTTTGATGAGCATACAGGAAAAGACCTATGCCATAGAGAGAATGCTTTGTGACAAATATTGAATATTTTATTATAATTAGTTTTGATTTGTTTTTAAAGTTCCCACACAATTTAATGGTTGAAAACATGATGAAACTATTTATTAGGCCCAGATCCAAAATCTCTTGAATTGAAATTATCTATTTGCTAGTAGTCCTATCTAATATTCATTTTCCAACCTGTAACTCAATGCCTGGTGTTGAAAAGAATGACAAATCAATGTATGATGAATTTGATTAATTGACTTGCTAAGCATATAAGTATAACCATAGGAAATTTAAGAAATATTTTAGGTCATAAACATGTAATTTACAAGATTTTATCAATTAATATATTTTTTAGAAATTTAAAATACACCATCATAATTTTTTACAAGAATACCATAATTTAGCTTGAAAGCACTCATATTACACAAGTATATTATTTAAGCTGCAACAAGGTCAGAAATCACCAGGCTGACAAAAGCTTAGAAGACAGATATCAAAGTAAGTCAGGAGGTCATTCCAGAGGTTAAACTTATGCAAGTCTCAGCAGGATCTCATTGACTACCACAGTAAACATTGCCTCAAACAGTGGGGCTCCTGAGGGCTCTAGAGACATCTAAAATCTATAAGTAGGACAGACAGCTCAGGAATTCTGCACCCTGATAACAGGACTTACTTTGGAATTTATGCTCCCCAGTGTAACAGAGTTAGACTCATTTACAGGTTCCCTACTCATGGCTCTTCTGCCCCATTTATTTGAAACTATAATTAGCACTATACATAATAAATATATGTCCAGGAGACTTAAATCTTTGGTCCATCCATGTGCCAGTTGAGCCCTGAATTTTAGCAGAGTTGCAACACCTACTCTCCAGTTCATTGGACTTACCCAGAACAACTAACAAAAAGATGATGATGGACAACACCTTTCCCAAGGAACAGAGAGTGTCTGCAACTTCAAGCAACACAGCTCCATCCATCTGCCCCCATGGGATCTAAGCTCCTTCTCAATGAGAAGCAGAGTGGGCATCACCATCCCAAAATTCTCAAGATTGAGGAAGGAACAATGGACTAAGGTAGACATTATTATTCTACTATTGACTTATTATTCTAGCAAAGGAATAACTCTTATCATTGGAATAAATGCGGTGGCCACCAGAGGTTCTGAGAGATGGGAGAGAGAAGAATAGGTGTAATATGGGCACATTTTCAGGGCATTGGAATTGTCCTGCAAGACATTGCAAAGATGAATACAGGCCATTATATATGTTCTCATGGCCTACACAATTGTGTGAGACAGAGTGTAAAGTATAATGTAAACTATAGTCCATAGTGAGTAGCAATGCTTCAATATGTGTTCATCAATTGTAACAAATGTACCACAGTAGTGAAGGATATTGTGAATGTGGGGAATACTGGAGGGGCAAGGAATGGGGTATATGGGAATCTCTTATATTTTTTATGTAACATTTATATAATCTAAACTTTCTTTAAAAATAAAAAAAAGAAATATATATATATTGGGGTAGGTGGAGGTGGCTAAAGCAGAAAATAGAGGTAAAAGTAAGCTGTGAGTGAACCAGTTCTCTATGAATTTTTGCCTTGGTACAACTCTTCCAATTTTATACTTTTTCTTCTTTCCTCAAGGCTATTCTGTCCCTATCTATCCATTGATAGGGAACATTTAGACACTTCTAGACTATTTTAGTATTCTTAAAGACATGAGAGAACCTTAGGTTATCACAATATATACTAGAAATTTAAAAACCATCATAATTATAAATAGGTTATTCTTTCCTCTCTAATTATCAACTTTTCCAGAACATTTTGATTTTACTAAATGTCTCTTAGACTATCTCTTTCATGTAAGTGGGTAAAAAATAATATTTTACTCAGTGTTCTGATATTTTTGTTAAATGGGCCATGTTGAGGAAGATTACTTCTATTTCAATAATTTGAAGTGTTTTTATCAAGAAAAGATGTTGAAATTTGTCAGATACCTTTTCTGCCTTGCTAGAGATGATCATGTGATTTTTCTCCCTCAATCTGTTAATGTGGTGTATTACAATAATTGCTTCTCTTATATGGTTCAATCTTTGCATATATGGGATAAAACCCCCTTGATCCTCTTGTATACTTCATTTTGTATGTTGTTGGATTCAATTTGCAAATATTTTTTGAGTATTTTTTCGTCTAAATTCATTAGAGATGGGTTGGTAATGTTCTTTTCTTCTGGTATCTTTATGAGGTTTTGGTACTAGGGTAGATTTGGCTTCATAGAATGAGTCAGGTAATGTTCACTTCTATTAAAAATTTTTGAAAAGTTTGAATAGATTGATATTAGCTCTTTTTAAAATGATATGTAGAATTCATCTGTGAAACACTCTGGTCCTGGGCGTTTATTTATTTGGAGGTTTTTGATGACTGATTCAATCTTATTGCTTATAATTGATCTGTAGTTGTCTTCTATTACCTTTTTCATCAAGGTAGTTTATTTGTGTGTTTCTAGAAATATACCTAATTCATCTAAGTTGTGCAACTTGTTGGCATGCAATTTTTCAGAGTATCATCTTATTATCCTTCTTATTTTAGTGGGATCAGTAATGGGGTCCCCTCTCTCATTTCTGATTTTATTTGTATCTTCTCTTTTTTTTTTCTTAGTCTAAATGTTTGTCAATTTTATGAATCTTCTGAGAAACCAGCTATTGGTTTTGTTAATTTTTTCTATTTTTTTCTCAATTTCATTTAATTCTGCTCTAATCTTTGTGATTTATCTTCTACTTCTTGCTTTGGAACTAGTTTGCTGTCCTTTTTCTACTTCCTCCAGATGTGCAGTTAGGGTTTTTTTATGCTAGCTCTTTCTTCTTTTTTTAATGTAAGCATTGAGGGCTATAAATTTCCCTCTCTATACTGACTTAATTACATCTCATTAGTTTGGATATGTTGTGCTCTCAATTTCATTTGCTTTAAAATAACTAATGATTTCTCTTGCAATTTACTCCTTGACCTAGTGAATGTTATAGCCTATTGTTTAAATTCCATATATTTGTGAATTTTCTAGTTCTCTGCCCATTATTGATTCCCAGCTTCATTCCCTTGTGGTCAGAGAAAGTTTTTTGTATAATTTCAATCTTTATAAATTCATTAAGACTTATTCTATGACCTAATATAGATTCTATCCTGAAGAATGATCCATGAGTGTTCCAAAAGATGGTATATCCTGCTGTTTGAAGATGCAATTTTACGTATGTGTCATTAGGTCTAGTTCTATTAATTTATTATTCATGATCTTTGTTTCTTTATTGATCCTCTGTCTAGATGTTCTTTCTGTTGCTCAAAGTGGTGTATTGAAGTGCCTGACTATGACTGTAGAGGTGTCTATTTCTTACTTCAGTTTTGCCAGTGTTTGCCTCATGTATTTTAGGACATCTTTGCAAGTTGCATCAATATTTATGATTGTTCTTTCTTCTTGTGAGATTGCCCCTGTATTAAAATATTGATTCCTTCCTTAACTCTTTCAACAACTTTATATTTAAAGTCTATTTTGTTCAATATAATTATAGCTACCCCAGGTCTTTTTTGGTTACACTTTATATAGAAAAATCATTTTCCAAACTTCATTTGCACCTATTTGTGTCCTTCGGTCTATTGTGAATCTCTTGTGCACAGCATATAGATCATATTTCTATCCATTCTGCAAATCTGTCTCTTAATTGTGGCCTTTAATCCATTAATATTCAATGTCATTACTGTAAACTCAGTAATTACTTCAGCTATTATAGCTTTAGGCTTATATATGTTATATCTCATTTTTGCTTCCCTTTTGACCCTTTTAATTTATACCAAACCTCCTCTCCTGTCTTTTCCTTTCAACCTGCAGATCTCCCTTTATTATTTTTCGAAGGGCAGGTTTCTTGTTGACTAATACTCTTAATTTCTGTCTGTTTGTGAATATTTTCATCTGTCCCTCACTTTTCAAGGAGAATTTTTTTGGATAAAGAATATTGGCTCTTATTTTTTTTCTCTTTCAGGACCATAGCTATGTCATGCCACTGCCTTTTTGCTTGCATGGTTTCAGATGAGAAATCAGCACTTAATCTTATAGAGCATCCTTTATATGTGATGTATCTCCTTTCTCTTGCTGCTTTCAGGATTCTCTCTTTATTTTGTCATTTGACAATCTGATTAGTAGGTTTCTTAGAATAGATCTGTTAGTATTTATTCTGTTTGGAGTAAGATGTGCTTTGTGAACATGTACATCCATGTACCTCATAAAAACTGGAAAAATTTCAGCCATTATTTCTTCAAACACTTCCTCTACACACTTGTCCTACTAATCTCACTCTGGGATACCTATAATTTGTATGCTTGTGCTTTTCATGTTTTCATTTAATTCCCTGAGTCCCTGCTTATTTTTTCCATGTTTTTCTAAATCTGTTCTATCTGTGCATTTGCCTATATGCTAACTTCTAATTCACTGAGTCTTTCCTCTTCCTGTTTGAATCTGCTGTTGTGTGATTCTACTGCATTTTTAATTTCTTTTGTTGTATCTTTCATTAACATAGGATTTCTTTTTTAATATATGTTTACAATTTCTTCCGTATGCTCACCAAGTTCTCCTTAATATCCTTTATTTTTTCCTTCATCTTTTTTTGAAGATTTCTGTGGTAATCTTTTATTAGTAGCTCAAAATTCTACATCTCCCATGGCTTTTTAGGTTGTTTCTTTGACTGTGCCATACCTTCTATTAATTAGTATGGCTTGTAATTTTTTGTGATATCAAGCATCTGTTCATCTTGGTGAGTTTAGTCTGTTGGATATTTTCCTCTTGCCTAGGGTTTTATTTTTATTTGTCTTTATGTTGAGGTTCTTCTTTGATACTTAGGTCTAATTACTCAAAATCTTTAAATTTGCCTGTCTTTAACTGAACAAAATAAAGGGAAAATAACAATAAAAGAGGAAAAAAGGAAATGAAAAGGGGAAAAAAAGAAGAAAATGAAGAGAAAAAAGAAAGAAAAAATGGATGGAAGGAAGGAAGGAAGGAAGGAAGGAAGGAAGGAAGAAATAACAGGTAGCACTCTTAGGCAACTAGTGTCTAGCTAGAATTCTCCTTGTCAGCTGCACATGCCAATCTATTGCTCCATGGCCCTGGTGCTCCCTGAGTACCTGGAAAAGGAGCGAGAGAAAAAAAACAACCTGGTGTTCCCTCTCAAGCCACTGATGTCCGGTTAGATTCCTTAATGCCAATCATCTGTATCTGCCTATTGCTATGTGGTGCGCTCACTTTATGGGTACCTGAAAGAGGAAGGAAAAAAATATAATTAAATACAAAAGCATAAATCCCTGGACTTCCATCTCAGGACACAGGCATCTACCTAGGCCTCTCTATGCTATCTGCCCACACTAGTCACACTAGTCTTACCACTCCCCTGGTGCCTAACTAGGCATACATCTTCACTGGCTATCCACTCTCTACCAGAGCCATGAGAGTTACCCTATGCTTAATAAGCTTACCAGTCTTCTCACTGCTTCTGGAGGCTGAGTGCAGCCTGCTGTCCGCTACTCCCTCATCTTGGATCGAACTCAACTCTTTTTCAGATGTCACTTGTATTACCTCCAACATTAATTCCTAGAGTCAATGCTATTTTCCCCCTAAAACAAAACTGACTTTTCTTTTTAGAATTTTAAAACTAATTATAATATTTTTAAGAACATGTAAAGCATCTGGGTCTGTCCACACAAATTTATAAAAGAATGAATTTGAAAAATTACACTTCTTGATTTAAAGGCATTGTATAAACCAACAGAAATCAAATAATTCTGGTAATTTCATAAAGATGGACAATTAAAATAATCAAACCCTTTAAAGAGTTCACAATTAGTTCTACACCTACATGACGTAATAAATCTAAGCAAAGGACTCTAAGTAATTCCTTGGGGGAAATCATAGTGTTTTCACCAAATGTTGATGGAACAGCTGGCATACAGACAGACAGCAAATTAACACTGAACTGTACCTCACATATTATACATACAATGATTCAAAATGGATCATAGATTTCTACTTAAAATATAAAATATGATATATTTAGAATGAAACTTAGAAGAAAATCATTAGGTCCTTGAATTAGACAAAGAAATGTTAGAATCAATACAAAACTATAATCCAAAAAAAAAAAAAAGGCATGATAAGTGAATTTTATAAAGGTGAAAAATTTTGCTACAAGAATGAGATTGTAAATAGAAGGAAAAAATTAAATTATTTCCTAGGAGAAAATATTTGAAAACCATATAATCCTCAAAGACCTACTATTTAGAATACATAAAAATGCACTACATATGAACAAGAAAAAAAAATTGACAGCCCAAAAAATTGAGCACAACAAAAAATTGTACAACCCAATTAAAAATGAACCAATGTTTTGAACAGATAATTCAACAAGGGTGAAATAATCTTAGCAAATAATACATGATAAGAGGCTAGACATCATTAGTCATATAAATGCAAATACCACTTGAATGTCTACAATTAAAGATTGACCATAGAAAGTGTTCATGTGGAGATAGAACAACAGAAATGTTATATTTCCATTCCCCCAATCTGGTTAATCTAGAAAATACCTCTTTGGTTAGGCTGTGGTAAAATAGGGCAGGAAATTGTTAATGAGAATGGAGTGTTTTTGTTTTAGTTCAAAATTGTGAATTTTCCCCTACACTACTGGAAACATAAGCATATTTTTCTCTGAAATTCAGAGTGGAAATCAGATTGGGTTTCTGTAGATAAGACTCAAGTAATGTGGGTGCCCCTAAAATTTAACCCCAGGAAATTTTGTCTTTCAAGTTAGCCCATGCTTGGACTCCAGCCATTCCTCATTTACCCCCCCTCCTTTTTTTTTTTTTTTGGTTTCAACAGATCCTTAATTTTTTTTAAATATATTTTTTACTTTTAAAAGATACCTACATTACATAAATATTACATAAAAATATAGTGGATTTCCATATGTCCCATTCCCTAATTCTCCCACATTTTCCCACATTAACAACACCCTTCATTAGCAGGGTACGTTTGTCACAATCGATGAAAACATTTTGGAGCATAGCCACTAAGCATGGATTATAGATTACATATTAGTTACCCTCTCTTCCACAAAATTTTGTAGGTTATGGCAAGATGTGTAATGTCCTGTATCTGTCATAATGTCATTCAAGACAATTCCCAAGTTCCAAAAATACCCCAATATTACACCTGGTTTTCTCTCTCCCTGGCCTCAGAAACTCCAGTGCCCACTGCCACGACACCAATGATATAACTTCTTCCATTGCTAGAATCACAATAAATGTATAGTAGAATACTAGTAAGTCTACTTTAGTCCATAGTTCATTCCCCAGGCTGGCCCCAGCTTCTGTGGTTTCTGTGCTAAGAAAGTGATTGCTTGTATATGCCCATCTCTTCAGTTTTTGAGGAGATATTTTTCCATGGAATCTCAATTGTTTAAGAGGTCTAAGATTTGTTGTATTCAGTTTTTCATATTTTTTTCTTGTTTAGAGGCTGAGAGTGAAGACTATCCAAGCTATTTAGATATTAGAACTGAAACCAGTTCATTATCAGTCAATTAAAGATCTTTAAATGTTTTTTCAAGATTATTTACTCTTTAAAAATATTTAGCAACGTATCTTTTAAATTTCCAAATATATACAAAATTGATTATTGTTAACTTTTTCCTTAAATTCACAGTTCTGTACAATATCTCTTCTTTTAAAGTTATTGAGGTTTTTTTTTTTAACACTCTAATAAGTATTTTATAAATATTTTATCTTTGTATGTAGGAATATGTATTCCTTAATTGTTGGATGTATACTTGTATATTTAACTAAATATGACTGCAGTTTTGAATTGTGTTATTTTATCTTTTATTTCTTACTTTTGCTTGCTTTATGAAAAATTGATAAATGAGTTTTAATGTTCCACTGGAAAGGTTAATTTATCTGTTTTTCCTGATTTTGCTACGTATATATTGAGGCAATATTATTAAGTGGTTGGGTCAGTATGGGTCTTAGAACAAACATAGGACAGATTCAGATGCCACAATTGAATGAGAGTATAAAACAAAGATTATTTTCAAAGATGTGAACATTAGCAAGCATACCACAAGATTGTGCAGTACCTGGGGACCTAATAAGTGTTGAAAACTGACATGTGTTAAATAGTGTGTGATATGTAATGTGTCAACTTGGTTAACTTATGGTGTCTAGTTATTTGAACAAACAAACACTGACCAATTTTTTTACTGTATTTTATGTATTTAAATCATTAATAAGTTGATTTCATCTATGGCTGATTACATCTTCAAGCAACAAATGATATAGCCTTCAGTAATGAGGGAAGACACATCCAAACACTTAAAGGCCTTAAAGAAAGGAAATATGAATCCAACAGTCAGAAAGAGGAATTTCTTTCTCTTCTGCAGCCAGCTTCTACCAGAGAATTCATCAAAATCTTCATCATACTTCCCAAGTTGTGGCCCAACCAATGGAATTTTATTTGGCAATCCAGACAGTCACAGAATGAAACTCCTACTAAACAATTTAAAATATTTGCATATATTTAAATACACACATATATTTACATATACAAAATATATTTACACATACACATATATATTTATACACACACATGCGTATATATTTCTTGTCAGTTCTGTTTCTCTAGAGAACACTGACACATTGAGTATAATGTGTGCCAATGTGATGAGTAGTGGAAATGCATGAGAAAAGGAGAAAAATCATAAAATAAAATAAATATGAAGACTTTGCCTGGGCTCATGTGGATAGTTTCCTCTGAATGAAGGGGTAAGATGAACTCAACCTTGTTCCTTTTGGATTCTAAAGGAATTGTCCCTCTCTCTCACCCCAGGGGGAAAAATAAGAAAATCATATAAAAAACAAAAGCTAAAATAATAAAATTCAATTTTTCATTGTGGAATTTCCTAATTCTATTACCATAATATTGGCTGATACCCAGTAAGCAAAACAGTATATATGGCTTTAAACTTCCAAATGGGTATAATTAAATTTCTAGAAATGTCTTATAATCTCCATCATAATGGCAACAGTTTTGTGTTGCTGAGTAAAATTTTAATGCTCTTTTGCAACTCAATTAGCATATTAATGAAGGTTAGCTGATAAAGAAGTCAACATTTCTTAAGTATATAAAATATATCATGGTAAACAAATATATTCTTTGAGATTAGTTTAGGATAGAGGACAGAAGAAAAATAAGATATCCATATTATTTCATCATTTCATGACATAACAGTATGTCTCTCATAAAATAAGATGGTCTTGAAGGAATGAATGCAAGAGTAAAATCTTAAAGCATTCCATATGACCATTATAATAGTGTTAGCTTTACTTCTGTAATTATAAGTACATATATTTCACTGATTCAAAAATCACATGGGAGATTTTTCCCTCTGGTCCTTCCTGTGCCCTTTAATTTAAGATTAAACAAGCAAGGGTATCCTAAAACATTGTTTTTGAGGGAAAACTCCTGTAAAAGTATGAAGCTATCCACATCAATTTGCTTGTTTCATTGCACAATCCAGAAAAAAACAGGAACATAGTCTGAAGAACCACCTTCACAAAGAAGACTGAATTGTTATAGAAGAAGGGAACATGATAGTAAATATTCACCAATTAAAAGGAAAGATTTTGGGTTAAAATCAGTGGGGCTTCAAATACCTCTTTGTTTTATATGAAATTTGACCTTAGTATATCAGAAGTTATAAGTTTACATTCCTTTGGAATACATTCCTGAGAGCTATTTTCAGGAGATTCCTTTCAAAAAATATGGATAAGAATTTTTGGCAAAAATTAAAGTATTTAGCTGTATTTGTATTTGAGAGAAAATATTTAAGCAAAGTGAAAAATGTTTGACCTTTAGAATCATTCACAGCTTGAGACTTTCCCTTAGAATTTGTGTAAACTAGAGTTTCTTTTATAATAAACCTATATATATATATATGTATATATATATGTATATATATACCTATAATGTAAATATATTTTCCAATAAATATTGAGTTAATAGTAAAGTTGCACCAGGGTAATGAAGAAAAATTAATGGGCAAATGTAAATATCTGATAATGTGCCTGTAATATAGGTTTGCTTAAATTATGGTATTTTAAAATTTTACTCTATACCCAACAAAAAATTAAGCTATGAATTTCAATTTTACAACATTTTCTTTATAATAGATATGATAAAGAGTTAAAGAATCTGAAGAAACAGATAAATTTGCAATTGTTGGTATTTCATACTACCGATATCTTATGAACTTCATCATAATTCCCACTTCTCAACAATTTTTTGCTTCTTCAGTTTTCTCCAATCTTCTTCTTCTTCTTTCTCCTTCTTTTACCTCAACCTTTTCTCTTCTTTCAAAATGTAGTTGACACATATTTGCAGAGAATACTTAGCATAATTTTTCACTAGGGATTTAATTTCAAAGGGAAGAAAGTCTTTTGGTAGAGAATCTGAGGGTTCAGAAAAAGGTATACTCAAAATTATCTCCAAAAAAACTGCATTTATTTTCATGGGTTTATGTATAGCTTTATGTATATGTGCATATGTGTTTGTTCATGTGTGTGTGTTTCTGACAGAGTGGGTGGGGGAAGGAGAAAGGAAGAGAGAGAGAGTGATAGAGAGACAGAGACAGAATGAGGGAGGGAGGGAAAGAGGAAGAGGGAGAGAGAGAATGGATTTGCACATACTTCAGGGAGATTTTAAGCATTAGAATAAGACCAGAAATGAAGGCTCCAGTAGTCACTGGCTACCACACAGGGTCCACACTCCACCTCCACAGAGACGTCCTGGGTGCTGAGTCCCATTGTGACTGTGCTCACCTACACTAGGAAGTCGCAGTACTGGTAATGGGTGCCCTACATCTCAATCTTACTGGCCTTGGCAGTCTGGAAAAAGCCCTTGAGCTTCACCATGAGCACATGAAAGCTGGTGTCAGCAATAAGACAGGATCCATTCTCAAAGAATGCACAACAGCTTAAGGGGTACTCTGAGTTGTGCATCACACACATCAACATCCCAGACTGACCTTGGTGGCCAGGGATGGAAGCAGCCATATGATAGGTCTCACAGTCCACACAAAATGTTCCTTGTTTCTCGGTAAGGAGATCCACATTCTGCTGGGCAGTCTTGCCCTCAGCCACAGGCATTTGGGACACACAAGTCACTTCCATAGTATTGGGAAAGAGGGTGGAAGATTCAAACAGTTGAAATGCAGCACTCTCTGCTGCCCAACTTAAGTGAAGACTCCAAAGGCAAGCTTCCTTTTTTTTTTAATCTCAGGAATAAATACTTGGTTTCAGAGGATATGTGGAATTCTTGGGTGATTTGGGGATTCAAAATAATTTATACACAGCAAAGAAAAAGGGAAGTCGTTGCTTATATCTTTTCATGTAATAAGCTGCAGAGATGGAGAAAGACCCCATTTATTTTACTGAGATACAAAATGTCTGGGCCTATTTGGCCTGTGGATAACATAGAAAACTGTGGAATCTGGCACCAAGTACAAATTCATATCTTAGGTATGCTACTTTATATCGTAATGATTTTGTGTAATTAATTGAACCCACCCATGCTTAATGACCCTTATATACAAAAGGAGTATAAGAATAGTAACTCTTACTCTTGTTATTTGATTTAATACATGTAAAATATTTATAAAATCCTAGGGTTATAATATGCTTTCATTAAATATCATTTAATGAGATAAAAATGCTCTAATCTTAAAAGATTTTAAATGATTAAGACCTGTAGTAAATTCACTATGAGCTACATCATTTTTCATTTTATAAATCACACCAAGGTTAATAATGCTGTTGAATGTTTAAAACTATTTTCTGTATTATTTCAGATAAATTAACTGTCTAGTGCATACTCTGGACTTACACTAACCTCATGGAAAATCAGATAAATATCACTGAATTTCTCTTTTTGAGGCTAGGGGAGAATAAGCAGATAGAGTCCCTGTTCTGTTTCTTGTTCTTGCTCAGTGACTTAGCAGTCTTAATGGGGAAATCATCATCTTAATTAGGTTTTCAGTTCCAAATTACCTGCATCAAGCATTGACCTAGTCAATTTTTATCCATGAGCCTTAGTAATTTGCTCTCTTTAGATAACACTCATTTTTAAAATAGGTGTAAAATTGGGATATTATGCTTCCTAAATAGGTTGTAAGCTATGTGAGCTTTTAGCATGGTATATTCCATAATAGGCTCATGTTGCCTTTTCTATTCCTCTACCATTTTTCATTTTCCTTTGCTTAATGATTCAAACTGGCTATATTTCACTCCACGATAGTCTCTGAACATAGTGTCCGATCTCTTATCTCTAGTTTTTTTTTTTCTTTTTTCTTTCTATTACTGCTCTACTTAGATTCCTTTTCTCCTATAATTGAGGGTCATGTACTACATATAATTCACATTACTTCTTCAATTATGTGATGCATATGCATCAACAGACAAGAAATACAGGACTACTTCAGAAATATTGTCGATTGGTTCCAGACCACCACAATAAAGTGAATATTTCATTAATGAGTAACACAAATTTTTTGGTTTCCCAGAGTAAATAAAATTTATGTTTACTGTATCTTAATGTTTGTCTAAAAAATGTACATAACTTAATAGAAAATATATTTTTGCTAAAAAATGCTAACCATCATCTGAGCTCTCAGCCAGTTCTAATGTTTTTGCTGATGTTGGGTCCTGCCTTCATGTTGATAGGTGCTGACTGATCAGGGTAATGGTTAATAAAGTTGGTGTGGCTGTGCCAATTTCTTAAAATAAGACACCAATGAAGTTTGCTACATCAATTGACTGTTCCATGAAAGATTTCTCTGTAGTATGTGAAGCTGTTTGATGGCATTTTTTCCACGGTAGAATTTATTCAAAATTGAAGTCAATCCTCTCAAACACTGCTGCTGCTTTATCAAATAAGTTTATGTAATATTCTAACTCTTATGTTGTCATTTCAACAATATTCATAACATATTCAGAAGGAAAGGATTCAATTTCAAGAAACCACTTCCTTTGCACGTGCATAAGATGCAACACCTCATCTTTTAGTTTTATCATGAGATCACTGCAGTTCATTCACAACTCCAGGTTCCACTTCTAATGCAATTTCACTTGCTATTTCCACCCCAAATGGTGTTACTTCCTCCATTGAAGTCATGAACCCCTTAAAGTTATCCATAAGTGTTAGAATCAACTTTTTCAAAATTCCTTTCAATGTTGATACTTTGGCTTCCTCCCAAGAATCACAAAAGTTTTCAATGACATGTAGAATGATGAATACTTTCCAGAAGATTTTTAACTTTCTTTGCCCATATCCATCAGAGGAATCATGATTTATGCTAGCTATCATCCTAGGAAATGCATCTCTTAAACACTTAGTCTTGAAAGTTGAAATTACTCCTTGTAGAAAGTGTGTATTAACAGAAATGAAAACAACATTATTATCTTTGTATACCTCCATCAGAGCTATTGGACAACCAGGTACAATGTCAATGAGTAGTAACATTTTAATAGGAATCTTCTCCGTGTGGTTGGTTTCAACAATGGCCTTAACATATTCAGTAAGCCATTCTGATGGCAGATATATAGTCATCCAAGTTTGGTTGTTCTATTTAGAGAGCACAGGCAGAATACATTAAGCATAAGTCTTAAGGGCCTTAGGATTTTCAGAAAGGTAAATGAGCATTGGCAATGTTAAATTCACTAGCTGCATCAACTCCCAAAAGAGAGTCAACCTATCTTTGAAGTTTTGAAACCATGCATTGCACTTTCCTCTCTAGCTATGAAAGTCCTCAAAGGCATCTTCTTATAATATAAGGCTGATTCATCTACAACAAAAATCTGTTGTTTACTGTAGCCATTTTCATCAATTATGTTAGCTTGATCTTCTGGTTAACTTTGTGCAGCTTCTACATCAGCACTTACTATTTCACCTTTCACTTTTATGTTATAGGCATGGTGTCTTTCCTTAACCTCATGAACCAACCTCTGCTGGCTTCAAACTTTTTTTCTGAAGAAGCCTCACCACTCTCAGCCTTTATAAAGAGAGTTAGGTCCCTGATTTGTATTAAGTTTGGCTTAAGGAAATGTTGTGGATGCTTTGATCTTCTATCCAGACCACCAAAACTTCCTCCATATCAGAAATAAGATAGATTGGCTTTCTGAAAATTCACTAGAGTAGAAGGTTTAATTTCCTTCAAGACCTTTGCCCTTTGCATCCACAATTTGTCTGTTTGGGACAAAAGGCCTAGCTTTCAACCTAACTTGATATTTGACATGCCTTTCTCAGTAAATTTAATCATTTCCAGCTTTTGATTTAAATTGAGAAACATGCAACTCTTCCTTTCATTTGAACACTTAGAGGCCATTTTAGGATTATTAATGGGTTTGATTACAATATTTTTGCATCTCAGGGAATAGGGAAGCCTGAAAGGAAGGATGGAGATGGGAATGGCAGCTGATGGAACAGTCAGAACACACAACTAGTATCAAATAAATTCGCCATCTTGGGTGCAGTTTTGGTGTTGCCCTAAAACAATTATAGTAGTAATAACAAAGATCACTGACCATGGACCATCATAACAGACATAAGAAAAAATGAAAAAAGTTTTGAAATATTTCAAGGATTAGCAAAATATAACCCAGAGACACAAAGTGGACACATGCTGTTGGAAAATTTAAACTGAAAATTACTCAATACAGGCTTGCCACAGACCTTCAATTTATTAAAAAAATGCAATACATGTGAAACTTATAAAATTTAAGTGCAATAAAGCTGGATATGACTGTACTTCCTTACCCCCCCTGTATTTATATTGCTGCACATATGTAATTTTACTTTATTTCATGTAACAGGCCTTTATTTTTTTATGAACTGTATTTTTCTAATTTGACTGAGTCACAATGTAATCTGCTAATCTTTCTTTATTTTCTTTTACCTCATTTTGTCCAGAAATTTGCCTAGGACAAAATAAGATCTAAATAAAATGTTACATTATTGAATGCACTATTATCTCCTCTTTTTATTTGACTGCATACATACTTCTCACATGTGTGGAACATGCACTTATTTCATTCACAAGCATACATGCATAACAAAGTAAGTGAATCTGAAAGGCCTGAAACTTTAACAAATATCTCCAAGTGCCTCTCAGGGATAAATGAATTCCAGTAGGTTATCAGTCCTATTGACATCCTTTAAGTTATTTATTTTCTGCATCAAAGCATTATTAATCTTCTAATTAGCATTTACCCTAAATCTTATAAATCACATAACCCTTTCTCAGATCTGTTCTTTGATTTCCATTTCTCTTGAAACTTCTCCCTGATGAGGCACCTTCCTTTTCTCAAGCAAATGATTGCATGGCTTTCACATTGAGCATCTCTCCTTGAGCCACTCCAATCCTAAGGCCAGAGCAAAAACTAGGAAATAGCATAGAGTTGGTAATGTTTATCCTGGGTGCCAGGAACATCTTTTTTGATGTCTCAAATCCTGGAACCAATCTACTATCATTTATTTTTCAGAGTAATGTAATTTTCTGGAATATAAGGAAAATCATGTTCCTCACAAAGATAATGAGCTCTGGCTAATTTATTAATAATTCTCTTTGACTTCACTAAATATGTTATTTTTCCATGAATTATTTCATTTTTTTAGTAAAATAAGATGGTGTTATGTGCACATGTTTGTGCATGTGTGTGTGACTGCATATGATGAGAATTTTTGTGTGTGATATGAAAGTCTTTTGTAATCTTGAAAAGGGTTTGGGGAAATACTTACCCCATCAGAAAGGATGCTTTGGAACAAAATTAAGGTTAATTATCTTTTTGTTAGTACTCTTTTCCAGCATTCATTTTCCAGGCTATAACAAAACGCCAAATGTTGGCAAAAATATGTCAAATGAACCTATGGTGAATTTGATCAATTGATTTGCTCAGCTATTAGTGCAAGTACAGGATATTTTAGAAATATTTTCAGTCATAAATGTGTAATTTAAGAAATTCTACTCATTAATACATGATTTCTTAGAAATTTATAGTCCATGATACTAAATTTTATTAAAAGAATACCTTAACCTAACTTATGAACACTCATATGACACAAGCATAACTTATGCACAGAATATGAAGCTCAATCTATACCTCACTCTTTATGCAAAAATTCATTCAAATGATCATAGAAATATATACAAAATATAAATCATAAAATATAAAGAATAAATTATGGGGGAAATCTCCATGGCTTTCTACTTGTAAAGAATTGTTAGATATGATATGAGAATGTGATCCTTAAACAACAATGTAAATGATAAATTGAAATTTATCAAAATGAAAAGCTGTGCAGTAAGAATTAGATGTTAATACAATGAATAACAAGTTGCACTCAGGGAAGAAATATTTATCACTCATTTAATTATTAAAGAATTACTATTCAGAACATATAAAATTATCTCAAAATTCCATAAAGTGGGCAGCCCAATAAAAAGCTGACAAATGCTTTGAACAACAATTTTATCAACTAAGATAGATGCATTGAAAATAACTACATGAAAAGATGTTAGAGGTCATTAATCATTAGATGAACACAAAATAAAAGCAAAAAGGTACTAAAGTCATAATGCAATGAGATACAGGCAATTATGTACCTTGCCATAACCTACAAAATTGGGTGAGAGACAGTGTAAACTACAATGTAAACTATAGTCTATGCTTAGGAGCAATTGCTCCAAAATGTATCCATCAATTGTAATGAATGTACCACACTAAGGAAGGATGTTTTTAATGTGGGAAAATGTGGGAGGTGTAGGGAGTGGGATGTATGGGAATCCCCTTTATTTTTTTATGTAACATTTATGTAATCTAAGTATCTTTAAAAAATAAATATATATATTTTTTAAAAATCACAAAGATACTGCTATCTACTCACTCAAATGGCTAAAATTAAAGACTGACCACATCAATTGCTGGTGAATATGTGGCACCACAGGACTTTCATGCACTGCTATAGGAGATGCAAAATGGCAAAACCACTCTTGAAACAATTTTGGAAATTACTTAAAAATATTAAAAAATCATTTTCCCAATGACCAGCCATTCCACTGCTGTGTATTTACCCAAATTGATGAAACCAGTTGTCTATATAAAGATTTGTACATAAATTATTTATTAAATCAGCTTTATTAGTAAAACCCAAAAACAGACACAACAAAATTTCCATCATTGATGATTGGTTGAAAAAAATTGTAGAATTTTGAAACATTGGAATATTCTTCAGCAATAAAAATGGAAGAACTACTAATATGAGCATGATATGAATGAATCTCAGAACATGTAATTTGAATGAAAAGATGCAAATTCTCAACATTCAGTATTTAAAAATGTACAATTCCATTTACCAAAATTCTAGATAATGAAAATTAATCTAACATACAAGAAAGTGGATCAAAGATTTTATGGGTATTGGTAGAGAAGTAGTGCTGGGGTTTGAATTATATCCCACACAAAAAACATGTTTAGGTCCCAAAACATGTTTAGGTCACAACCCTTGATCCTGTGGGTGTGAACCCATTTGTAAATAAGACCATTGAAGATGTTAAAGTGTCCCCAAATTTAACAGGGTGGTCCTAAATCCAATATGGTTCAAATCCTTTTAAGCAAAGGAATTTGGACAAAGAGAAGCCAAGAGAGAAGTTAATAGCTTGAAGTCAATGGAACCCAGAAGAGAAAGAAGACACAACCATCTACATTAACTGATGATGGAATATCCAAGAAACCTCAAAAATTGGTTACCAGAAAAAACATACCATCCCCTGGAGAAAGTAAGCATTCTAGACTCTGAAACACTCAGCCAATAAGTTCCTGTTGCTAAACCAACTCATTGTATGATATTTGTTTCAGCAGAAAGGAAAGATAGGAAGCTAAACTAGGCAGGAAAATAGAATTACAAAATGGAGAGTGAGGAAGCTTTGAGGATGTTATATCTGTTCATTTTCTTCATTGTAATGATGGTTTTACATGTATGCACATATGTCCAAATTTTTACTTTGTGTATATTAATTATGTACATTATTTTTGTGTTTGAATGGAAAGTTCAATACAACTATTAAAAATACATATGTTTGATGGGAGTGGATGTGGCCCAGTGGTTGAGCACTGGCTTCCCACATAAAAGGTCCCAGGATCAATACCTGGCTCCAGTGCATCAAAAAATAAAATAAAACAAAAAATCCCCAAAACTGATCCTGTTAATGCTTCTCTGGCCATTCTAAGAATTCAAAATTTTGAAAGGAATCTAATGCTCATCCTCAATTTTATTTGTTCAGGAAAGCATTTAAGCTTTCTAGACACTGCAAATTTGACACCTTCCTTTATATTGAAAGATTACAATGTAATTTCATTTCTGGAAATAAAACCATGTAATAAATGCAACAAAAGATATTTGAAGGGGATTCTGGAAAAGAAGAATAATAATAAGAAAAACCAACCCTGAATATAAAAATATGAATTTAGGGATTGGTGTTGCAGATGAGGTACCTGAATATATTTATAAGGATATTGGTGTGTGTGTTTGTGGCGTGAGGATGGTCAGAGGTATAAGCAGCTAATACAGGTTAACATGAAGTAAGTCTGGTCAACATCGGCCATTATTTCAAAGTGGAAGACAATTCAGACATTGTGTTTTAATATCCTTCATTCTAAAGTGCTATAATCCTTCACTTACCCAATATTACCTTTAATTTCAAAGCCTGGGAAAATGTACTAACCTTAAGAATACCTATTCTATTTTTCAGTTACAAAAGACTTCATGGCCTTCCTTCTGTGCTTCCTGGATATTTGAGTTAGTTTCTAACCTCTAGAAGTCTTGGTGTTCTTATCTGCCTAATAGAACAATAAAACTCATTTCAAAATATGCATTATGGTCATGAATAAATGATGTAATGAACTTTGAGCACTCAATAATTGCTCAACAAATATTATTATTATTTTGAACTACAAGGTATTATAATAAGTTAATTTTCTGAACAAAATTTTAATGTATAGTTTATGTATGATAAAGACATGTTGATAACTGGACTTCAGTGTGTTCTTTTGGGACAAAGTCTTTATAACTGTGAATATGAAGTGACAGGGAGAAAGAAATTGATGGCTAAGAGAATAAAAGTTTTGGTATGCTTGAAGGTTGATTTTCTCTGATATTTCTCTTATTTTTCACTTAATGAATTCTCTTTTCCAAACCTGATATGCATATGAGGGAAGTGTTTATTTGCTATTCTCTTCTCTTCTCTTCTCTTCTCTTCTCTTCTCTTCTCTTCTCTTCTCTTCTCTTCTCTTCTCTTACCATTTAATTCTGCTAAAGTTGCCAAAGGTAATGTGCCAGAAATGGGTTGGCTTTTACAATGTGGAATTATTACTTTACAAGATTACAGTTCTGAGGACATGAAAATGTCCAAATCAAGGCATCATAAGGCAATGCATTCTCTCTGAAGACCAGCTGACAGCAATCCTGGACTCCTCTGGCATACAGCAAGGTACATAGTGGCAACTGTTGGGTTTCTCCCTTATCTTCTGGGTATATTTGTTTTCAGCCACTAGCTTCCAAGGCTTTCTCTCTTCTCTCTGTATTTTATTCCCTTTTAAAAGACTCCAGCAAGAGGATTTAGACCACCCTGGACAATGCCTTACTAAAGTAACCCAAACAAAGGGGCCTTAACTAATGTTACCTAATCAAAAGACCCTATTTACAATAGGTTTACATCCACAGGAATGGATTAGCTTTATTTTTTTTATTTTTTATTTTTTTTTAATTGTGGGTGGAATAGCTTTAACAACGTGGTTTTCTGGGGTCTATTCAGCTTCAAAACATCACACGCCACACTTGGAAAATGGAAAGACATTCCCTTTCCAAATGAAAAATACATGCATTCCATCACAATATCCTAAAGTGTTCAATCATTTTAGTAACAATATTAAGTACAAAGTCTCATCAAAATTGGTTATAGGTGTGGTTTGTCTTGGAGCAATATTCCCCTTAGGCTTTGGACCTCTGAAACTTAGAATAAGTTATCTGTTCTAATATGCAAAAAAGGAACATTCATAAGATAAATGTTCCCATTGCCATAGGGAGAAATTGGAAGGAAAACAGAGATCACGATCTCCAAACAATTTTGAGACCCTGAAGAGCATACTTCTTTATATTTAAAGGTTGAAAAGTCATCTATAGAATGATACTTTGTCTTCTGGCCTTGAAGGAGGGCTTTCACGGCATGTCTACTCTCCCAAACACTGGGATGAGGGATCCAATATCTCCAAGCATTCGGTTAATGACCGTGACTTCATCAAGCATAGGGGTAACAGACAAATGCTAGGCTCCACCCTCCTAAATCATCTGGGTGGCAGCCAGCTTCTCCACAACCCGTCAGGCATCTGAGAACTTTGGGTGATAACACTCTTCCTGAGCAATGAGGCAGAAAGTAGGCCTGCTCCAAGCTCTGAGACATATTCACCCTTTCCACATACATGGTGGGTCCTCTACCTTGGACTGAGATGTCTTCAATACACACCTCAGCTTTCATGGTTCTGCCTATGAAGTCATTTTTTCCATCAACCTTTCCCTTTTACTCCAGGCTGGCAGTGGTTTATTCATATAGATCTTGCAAAAGATGGTCAATTGCATGTAGCATTCATGGGTCCTAACCATCCAACAAGAGAATTTTCCACAAATTCTTTCTGGATAATTGACCTGCAGTGAAATGGCTGACTAGTTCCATGTTCAGTTAAATCCTCACATGAGACATTATTCTCTAAGAACTCACTTTCTGGAAGGTCAGAATTTTCCAAATAATCAATTTCTGGGTTCTATGTGCCCAGGAGTTCATTTCTGCTTATCCATTTCCTCTCACATTTTACTATAAGCTGCAAGAAAAAACAGGCTTCACTGTTCACATTTAGTTTGGAAATCTCTTCAGTGAAATATCCAGGCTTGTCACTTTCAAATTCTCCTTTCCATCTGACATCTGAACAAATTTCTCCCATATTCTCTGCCATATGAAAGCAAGAATCACCTTTCTTCCATATTGCAGTCACCCATTTAACATTTCTAAGTCTTCATTAGAAGGAACTTTAGCATCCATATTTCTACCAACAGTCTCTTAAAAACAATCAAGTCCTTTTCTATCAGCCAACTCAGAATTCCTCCTGTCTCTACTCATTAACCAATTTTAAAACCTTCTAACATTTTTGGCATATCACGGACACTTGGCAAGCCAGGCCTACTGAGCTATGCAGCAAGATAATGATGCACCAAAAGACAGACACAGGGAGAGCCAAGGTGAGATGCACCAGAAACCAGGAATTGAGGTGGTTCAAGTGACAGGGTGCTTCTCTCCTACATCGGACATCCCTACGATTGAATCCCAGTGAAGCATAGAGGAGGAAAATGAGAAGAAAAGGCAAGAAACAGACAGAAAAATAAATAAATAAATCAACCAATGAATGGACACATACAGCAAATGGGAGGTGGGGGCACTCATTGAACTGTACACCAAAAAGAAAACAATAAAAGTCAATAGAATAAAGAGCATTTATAGACCTTGTGAACCTCATACATGAAAGCTTATATATGATAGAAGAAATTGTAGATTAGTAGTGAAATAATGACTGGTTATTGATTGGTGTGGGAAAAATACAATTTGTTGTAAAAATTGTCACATTTGGTTATGAAGTATCATATCAGACTCTATTAGAGCATTATATAATATGTATTGTATGAACCATGTAACTTTCCAAAACTTTTAAAACTCTGAATTCACGAACACATCGCAACCAATATATATTACTTAAAAATTATGATCTGCATTTGAGAATACAATGATAGTTAACAAAAAATCTATTTATATTCATAAAAATGAAAAGTTAAGTGCAGAAATATCTAAACTGATTGCATAATTAAGGAAATTTTAACATTCATTAACCACTTAAAGGAAAATTAAACTTTTTTAAAAAATTTGAATCACATGTCCATATTTAATGAAGTAAACAATTACTAAACAATGAAGTAAGCTGTACTAATCATATACAATCTCTTTCATAAAAAATAAAGATGACATATTCATCAATTCATTTTATAATAGCAGTATAAGATTAGTGGGAGGTGTGGGGAGTGGGGCATATGGGAATCACCTATATATATATATATTAATGTAAAGTGTTTAAGGAAGGGGAGTATAGAAGAACATTTTATTCAAACATTTGTTTTAAATTAGAGAAGTTGTGAGTTTACAGAAAAATCATGCATAAAATATAGGATTCCCACTCACCACTCCACCACAAACCCCATGCATTGGTGTAGAATATTTCTTACAATTAATGATAGCACGCTTTAATAATTGTACTATCTTTTAAAAAAGATTTATTTATTTACATTTTTCTGTTTTATTTTATTTAATTTTTAACTTTTTAAAAAAGATACTTAAATCTCATAAATTTTATATAACATTTATGTAACCTAAATATCTTTTTAAAAAATAGGTGTAATATGGTGGCACTTTTGAGATATTGGAATGTTCCTGAATGATGTTGCCCTGACAGATACAGGCCATTATATACCTTGTCATAACTTACAATAATATGTAGGTTTAAGCTTAAACTATAATGTAAACTATAATCCACGTTTAGTGACAAAGCTGGAATATGTGTTCCTCAATTGTAACAAAAGTACCACACTAATGAAGGATGTTCTTAAATTTGGAAAGTGTGGGGAGGTAAGGAGTGGGGCATATGGGAAGCCTCTACATTTTTAATGTAACATTTATGTAATCTAAGTATCTTTTAAAAAATAACACTTCATGAGCAAAATAGGTTTATCAAAAATAAATTCTTCAGATGAGAAATCAGCACTTAATTTTATTGAGCTTCCCTTGTATATGATGGTTCTCTTTTCTCTTGCTGCCTTGAGTATTTTCTCTTTGTCTTGGGCATTGGACAGTTTGACAGGTATATGTCTTGGAGAAGGCCTGCTAGGATTTATACTGTTTGGGGTGTGCTGTGTTTCCTAGGCATGTATGTCCATCTCTCTCAATAAGGTTGGGAACTTTTCAGCCATTATTTCCTTCAATACTCCTTCTGTTTCCTTTCCCTTCTATTCTTGGATGCCTATAATGCATATGTTTGTGCATTTTGTGTTGTCTTTTAAATAATTAAGTCCCTGCTGGACTTTTTCTATCTTTTCATCTATGTGTTCTACTATCTGTTGAATTTCAGATGTACTGTCTTCAACATCACTAATTCTTTCTTCTGCCTGTTCAAATCTGCTGTTATGTGACTCCAGTGTCTTTTTGATTTATTGGATTGTGCCATTCATCCCCATCATATCCCTTATATTTTTATGCATATTTACAATTTCTTCAGTATGTTTTCCCAGTGTCTTCTTAATATACTTAACCTCTTCCTTCACTTCATTAAGTTGGTCCATGATATTTGTTTGGATGGCTTTCATTAGTTGTTCCATGTTCTGCATCTCTTCCTGGTTTTCCTGTTCCTTAGTATGGTTTGTAATTTTTTGTTTCCCTCTGGTCATCAATTATTTTGATGGATTTATTCAGTTGATTTCCTTCTCTCATGGCTCTAGAGCTTTGTTTAACTGCTGGTTTTCTGTGTGTGTTAAGTTTTCTCTTTGACAGTTTTTTCTTCTTGTTCTATTTCCTTGCTGTTTTCTGTGTTCCCTTGAAGGAAACAGATTAGGGCCAGAGAAATTGAAAGAGGTAAAAAGAGAAAAAGGATAATGGTAATAATAATAAAAGTTAGAAGAGGGGCCATATAAGGCTTAGTAAAATGAATATATAACTCATGTATGCAGTGTAAAGTAATAGGAGTAAAAAAGTGGAGTACCTACAATGAAATGGGAAACCAAATAGAGAAAAATATTTAAAATGATTTAAAAGGTCAGAATGATGAGGAGCGAGAAAGAGAAAAGATAGGACAGAAAAAATATATAATAAAAAAAGAAAACAGAATGGACATGATATAAATCAAAACCAGTAAAGTTGAAGACTAATAAAAAAAAAAAGGTGGAAATAAGGAACCACAACAGAAAGCAGAAAATAGAAAAATAAAGGAAGGAAAAGAGATAGCATTGGTAGACAAAATCAGTATACACAGAAAATGGGAAATCAAGGAAGAAGCTCAGCAAAGAAGAAGCAAGCTAGTAACACCTAATTAAAAAAAGAGTAGTGGGGAGGAAAGGAAACAAGAAACAAAACAAAAACAAAATACAAAAAAAATTAACCTCAAGCATACACACAAGCAAGCAGTCAAACAAAGCTAAGGAAGAACAGCATTCCTTCTTGGGCCCTTGTGGAGCCTCTCAGGCTGCCTGTGTTCATCAATCAATTACCCTGCAGGCTTCTATGTGCAGGTTTTGAGACAGGATTTAGCAAGTAAACAAGTTAATTTTTTTTTAAGTAACCTTTTTTTTTATGGAAAAATAAGGGACCCAAAAGAAGCTAGTACAAAAATAATGTCTATGTTTTCCCAGTCCTATGGTATCAGCTGGATGTTAAATATCCCATTGGATCACTAGTCTTAGAGGAAACGGGAATTGAACTAGGGACTTCATATATTCAAGGCAGAATTTCTGCCACTGAGCTACCTTTCTAATTGGGTCACTTAGCTCTTCAGTAACTATTCAGTCCCCTTGTAGGTTTTACTCGCCTAGCACAGCAATGCTTCATCTACAGCTCATTGGACTCAACCAGGACAACTGGTGGGAGATGATGATGGACAACAGACATCCCAGGGAATGGAGAGAGTCTGCAGCTGCAGGCAGGATAATCCCATCCATCTTCCCCATGGGATATAAGCCCCCTCTCACTTGGAGGTTGAATGGACATCACCCTCCCAGACTCCTCTGGATGGTGGTAAGAGCTATGGACTAGAGTGGATTTACTGTTATTCTACTATAGACATATTTTGACTCAACCAAAGGAATAAATTACAAAATTTATGTGGAGCCCATGGCCACTGGAGGCTCTGGGGGCAGGGAGAGGAAAAAGCAGTTGTAATACAGTGTCTTTTTTGGGACTTGGGAATTGTCCTAAGTGACATTGCAATGAAAGATATAGGCCATTTTATATTATCATATAACATGTAGAACTCTGTAGGAGAGTGTGGTCTTCAATGTAAACTATGGTCCATGCTTAATGGCAAAGCCCCAGTATGTGTTTATCAATTGCAATTAATGTACCACACTAATGAAGGATGTTTATGTGGGAGGTTGTGGGAAGTGTGGGACGTGGGGCCTTTGGGAATCCCGATAGTTTTTGTGTAACATTTATGTAATCTAAGTATCCTTTAAAATAAAAATAAAAAAATAAAAAAAGAATATATGCTTCTCCATTAGAGATTCACAAATTTAAAGAGAAAAGCTGTATCACCTCAAAAATAGTAAAAAAATAAAGTGATGGATTTCTTAACAGGAAATTTTTTAGAAAACTTCTTACATCTTATACAGGTATGTGAAAGAAATAAAAACAGAGTGAACATCATGTTCAATGTTGATATGCTTAAAACCTGCACCAAGTCATGTACCTCAATTATCACTATATCTTCTCATCATTGCCTGGAGGTACTATAAAACATATTATGATAAACAGAAGAGATAAATATCCAAGAAATGTAAAAGAAAAAACTACAGTTCTTATTCACAGTTGATGTGAATGTTGATGTCAAAAATGAAGCTATAGTTATACTATAATTATGAAGGGACTAATTGAAGTTTTTAGAAATAGGGTTGACATAAAAAAGTGAATTTCATTTCCATATACTTGGAGACATGGAAAATAAATCTTAGGTAAAATACAATTTAAAATAGAAAACAAGTATATAAAAGAGCAAGAAATAAATCTCACAAAATATAAGCAAAATTATAAATTTTTTGAAAGGCCTTATAAAAGACATGCAAATGGGGAGGTTTAACTCATTCTCAAATAGGGAATTAAAATATTATATAGATGGCATTTTCTCTAATGTTGATTATAGATTCAGTGCAATTAATGAATATCCCAGCAGTAATTTTCATGGAATTCCTCATGCATATTATAAATGTATGTGGAATACAAAAGAACATTAAAAACATGACAATTCTGAAGGATAAAAAGAAGGAAGGGAGATTGGCCCTTGCAGAAAGCATCATTTATTATATACCATAAGAATAAAAAAAAATGTGATATAACCAGATGGTTAGAAAAAAGTTATCCAATTAAACAAATATAGGTCAGGAATAAATCATCTCCCATATGACCTCATGCATGAAATTTTATACATGATAGAAGAAATTTTAGTTTAGTAGTGAAACACTAACTGGTAATTTACTGGTGCTGGAAAACCAATTTTCCATAAAGGAAAGAAAGAGGAAATTGCATCTTCATCTCACATGATATAAAAATTTCATTTCAAGACAGATTATATACTTAAAGATAAAAAGCAAATTTGCATTATTATATGTAATTATGATTGAAGATATTAATCCTGTTAATATTGAGACAGAGCCCTTCAATATGGCAAAAGATGACCATAAAGAAAAATTGGAAATTTTACTATATTAAAATTAAGAACTTTATTAAAAATCTATCATAATTTGAAGGAGAAAATCACTAAACTGGAAAAGGATATTTAAAAAGTTTATCACTTACATAGCATTCATGTTCAAATATATATTCATATAAAAATCTTCTGTCTTAATAAGAAAAAAATAAACATTAGAAAAAATATATACAAAAGACACCAATAGGCATATAGTTGAAGAGAAAGCCCAAATTGCCTGTAAGAATATGAAAA
>JAQZBX010019092.1:0-29015 GCA_029593785.1 Cabassous unicinctus
GGGGGGAAGTTGCCACTTCATGTCCCCACACTCCATCCCAATGCCCCTTTCACCTTTCATTATATGCATAAATCTTCCAAGATACCATCTGAGCAGTTAGGTCATTGGAACATTGTATCCAGATTCTACAACAATATAAAAGACAAGAGAATAATTGGGGTAACATATATACAACATTGAACATTAATGCTTGACAGTGAAATTACATGATTTGGGGGGTAACCATCCCATATTATAGATTCCTTCTTGGTGTTTTATACAGACAGAGTAGATTATGCTGGTTTAACAGTATATAAGCAACATTTCCATTAGTAGATAACAAAGAAGTAAGTTGGCAGGCTTTATGAGGAGGCTTATAATATCATGCATTTTCCTCTTCTAAATTCTCTGAGTTTCCTTCAGCGACATTAAAAACTAGTTTAGGCACAAGAAGAGTTCGCATAGATACACACAGGGTCCTAGCAGGAATAGGAGACCTTGGATTATTAATGAAAATTCTTATTGGCATTTGTTGCATAAACTGTGGTCTCATAACAATGTTGTGGGTGACTTCTATCACCCATGGGTTTAAGATTCCAACCAGTGAGGCTGCATAGCCAGCACCATAGCCAAATGACCTCAGTTTTCCCCATTTGTATAGTTTGAGGCATAGGCAACAGCAAATTATTATTACTTCCCTTTTGGGCTGTAGGGCAGCTGGCACTTTAACTCATAATCTGAATGCCTGCATTGGCCCTGCTGTGAGTATCTTCCTTTCTATAATACCTGCACGAGTGCAGTTACAAGTAGATGGAAAGTTGTAAAGATTCATTATTGCCTTTTTATCTGTTCTTTTAAAAGGCCATTCATCCTTTCCATAAAAAATCTAAACAACATCCTCATTCATAGTCTAAGACTGCATAAGGTGGCTGGTAAATACAGTTTTTTGGTCATTGTTAATTTGAACTGGCATCCCATATAGGGCACTTACATTTTCTAAGAAGCAAATAGTAGCTGGCTGGTTACAAAAGTTCCATGGCAGTGTCTGCAGCAGTGAAAGCATACCTTGCCCCTTCTGAGATCAGGAGGGGACCGATGTAATCCACTTGCCATTGTGCTACTGGAGCCTGTGCTCAGCCAATATGTCCCATCTGGTGAGGTAATTGTAGCAGTCATCAGAGTGAGCATGATGGACACACGTGGGTGATGTCCATGAGCTGCTGGTGAGTAAGAGACAGATGGAACTGCTGTCACAGGGTCTGGCAGCCACGATGTCCACTTTTCCTTTGGAGCCACTCTGCTGCTTTTCAGGTCTCAATAGTATGGCTATGGAAATTTGAGAGGGCATCTACCTCAATGGTCCTAAGAAGAATGTTAGAAGACTGGGCAGGGACATGATAGACAATTACCTGTTGCCACTGGCAGGCATCCCAGCTGTCCTTCCATAGATTTCTTTCCCACAGAGGGAAGCCCATGACAGTCTATTGTTATCGTCTTGTTTTTTTTGTGTGTGTCTGCTATCTACCCTTGAATAGCGATGACAGTCTTCAGAATGACCAGACACTATTGGGTTAAGCCCTTCGTTTGCAGCAGGACATGGTATGCTTCACATAGTTGCTTTCTCAGGGACTACACTGTACTTTGGCTCCTTCCCACAACTGTGACTAAAACCCAAGGGGTATTTGTTTAGAAAGTTGCCTTTACCAGAAACCCCACCCAAAGCCAATACTGGTACTGGCCGCATCCAACACACTGGGTAAGTTAGGGTCTACCCCCCTTACTGTGCCCTCCTACTTCTTTAAAAGCAGCCTGCTGGGAGTCTTTTCATTTCCATGCACAACTTTTGCTTATTAACACATGCAATTGTTTTAATATCTGAGCTAAATGAGGGATGAAGGGTCTTCAGAAACACAACAACCCCAGAAAAGCTATTAATTGTTTTGGGTTTGTGGTGTGGGAAAACACTGTACTTTAACAACACTTAAGAGTTTGACAGAGCAGCAAGGACCTTGTGGCTTGTCCCAATTGTTTGCTCATCCCAGGCTCTTAAGATGAGATAGCATTGTCTCTGAAGTTTCTTGTAATTCTGAAAGAGAATTACTGGTTAACATAATATCATCAATATAATGAAATAGGGCTACAGCCACAGGTTTCCTCCACACAGCCAGATTCTTTCACCCTAGGCCAGGACAGACAGTTGGACTATGCACATAGCCTTGGGGAAGGGCTGCAAAATCCACTTTTGGCCACCCCATATGAAGGTAAATGCAGGCTGGCTTGACTTGCTTAAGGAGATACTAAAGAAAGCCTTAGCAACTTATAAAATAAAGTGATAGAGGCATAACTGGGTACTAATTTCTTGTAATAACTTGGCAATATTTGGGACTCCTTCAAACAGCAGTGGTGTTACATTAATTTATGATACTCTACTGTTATGCACCACTCCTGGCAGCTCCCAATGACCACTCTCTTTCTGCAGGCATAGAACTCCTCTTTAGTGGAGGTGTACAATTCAGCCAAATGCAATCTAAAGTATCTGCCTCTCAATTTCCAGGTGAAGAGGTTGTTTCTGTGACACATACCATTTTATAAAATAATTAAAACTATGGTTAACAACATTACATTTTTATCTAATATTATGCAGAAATATTGTTAAATTTGGGGGAATTTTATATAATCTTTAAGTATTCCTATGAATATTTTACCCACACAACTTTGGTTAACAGAAGGTTAAAAAATACCTTTTAATTTTATAACACTTTTAAACACTTTCCATTCAACTTATAACATATCAAATGAACTCAACCATCTCATTACTTTACTTTTAGCTTTTACACCTTTACCATGATTACATTAATTAACAGGTAGTTTATTTTAACAGAACAGGAAAAACTACTTTCTCCATTATTTTATGAAAACCTAAGATTCCCAGTGGAATCAAGATATCTTCTCCCTACCATCACTTTAATATGCAGATTGAAGTGGTCTCTGGCAGGTTTCCCTGTTATGAAGTTACTTTTTGTTATCAACATCAATTCAGTTTCTATTTAATAATGGCTTCCTGGAGTTAGCCATTTACATTGCAATCTTAGAGTTTGAAAATGCTTTTCCAAACTTTCCATAACCATCAAACCACATAGACTGGTTACTTCATCTCAAGACAAACTTCAATTTTTCAAAACACATTGAAGGGTTGGCTGAGAGAAGGCTCTCATGCCCATCATTATCTCCAATGCCTCCATAAACACATGATCTGAGTGAGAACAGTATGCTTTCTCTGTAAACATAGCTTCATGACAGACAAACACACCTCACCCTTCCAGTCATACTGCTCAAATGTAGATTCTTCCCCATTCACAGCTCCCATACCCCTTCATGCTTACCTGAGGTTAAACCTTTGTCTCTCATGCCCTCCTCCTCAGATTGCATGCCACTAGGGCCCCAAGAGGAGTTTAGCCTCAGAGTAAGAGTAGGGATAAAGCTCTCTGCCTAAGAACACAAATGGTGGATGCATTCCCATTTGAAAGTATCATTTCCCAGGCTTTGCTGCTGTGTGTGAGGAGATGGAATTACTCTTTTACACAAGATAATTCCATATGTCTCATCAGACTTTGTTTCTCTACCAGGGTGATCTTTGAAGAAACAGGATCCCTTGCCCTTTGGCCTTTGGCCTTGCTCTTCTATTATTTCTATCTGGAGATTCTCCTTACTGGTTGACAGGGGGTGAAGGTGGAGCCTCAATGCCAGTCAACTGAGCATTGTGGTTAATGAGGCACTAGCTTCCATTCATAAGGGTCAGCACATGCTTTGGAATTCTATATAAAGGGGGGATATTGAGGGGATTCAGGTGACAATGGGTGCACCTAGGGCAGGCTTCCAGGGAGTGTGTGTGTTCATCTTGTCATAGTGTGTTGTATCAGTGGGCTAAGACCCACATAAGGAGTGGGAACGTGTTGGACTCCCATCCTGAAGAGTCCTGCTATGTTCTCAAATAGAGGGGCAGGAGTCTTTCAAGAGCATAGGCAGTGCCTAATAGGGGAAGACAAGCCAGTATATCAAGCCCTCAATGTTGCTGAAAGTAACTATGGATCTTGTTCTTCAAGGAGTGAAGCTTGATGGTAGCTGTGGGCCCCAAGGGGAGGGGGAAGGAGGAATAGAATGATGGAATATGGGGCATTTTGGGGGTATTGAAATTGTTCTACAGATCTTGTAATGATAGATACAGGCCTTATTAAATTTAATCAAAATTTATAAAAGTGTATGGTCCAAAATGTAAGCCAAAATGTAAATCATTGACCATGGTTAGTAGCAATGTTTCAATATTTATACATCAATTACAACAAATGTACCATCCACATACAAAATGTTCTTAATAGGGGGGAAGGGAAAAAGGGAGAGGATGTTGGATGTATGGGAACCCTCTATATTCTATACATGAGTTTTCTGTAACCTAAAGCTTCTTTGAAGACAAAATAAAAAAAATAAGACACTGGGGGAATAAACAGAAGAAAATGTCACTGTACATACAAGATAACAGATCTTATAGTAATGAAAGACATAATGTCAATTTTTAAAATTTTATATTTTATTATTCTTTTATTATTCCAAAATTTTTTATTTTTTTGTATTTTATTTGTATTTTTTAGCATCAAAATATTTAATTTTCAATTTTTATATCTAATACCATCCCAATTTTCTAAGTACTCTTGTACAAGAATAGTGATAAATATAAAAACATATATTATTTTAGTCATATTTATGGGTAAAGCATGCAGAAAGTACAAAGTTCTGATATACACCCTCATACCCTCAGTTTTTCTTATTACCAACACTATGCATTAAAATGTTATTTTATTGTAATTTTTGAAACAGTATTAAACAGTTTTACAATTAACTATAGCATGTAGTTTACATTAGGATTCTCTGTTTCAGTTTTAGAGATATATGTTTTAAAATTTTTTATTCTGGCAACATAAACACAAATATTTTTCAACTAAGTCATGGTCATTTTGTATTTTATATTTGCTGTTACATACAGAATGTTCTATTAAATAAGTTCATTAGATTGCAACTGAAGAGTTGTTGAAATGTGCAATAAATAGAACATACTGACAAAATCTGTATAGTAAAATATTTTTCAGTTGTGCAGGAATTGGAATCAGTAATCACAATAAGTTTGAGTATAGTTATCATAATGTGTAGAATAACAGCATTGTGTTTATAGTATTCCACTATGAGAAGGCATTCCTTCTTTTCAAATTTAAAAAAAGGCTAGATAGTGCAGTTAACAGGGGAAGCATTGGACACCATTTCTGTAAGTCTTACATAGCAGGTTTCAATCCTTGAATGTACCTTTTTTTATACATATGAATACATATTAATAAAGCATACAATTCATCCAAAGTGTACAATCAATTGTATTTGGTATAATCACATAGTTGTGCATACACCACTTCAATCATTGTTACATCATGTCTATTATTTCAATAATAATAACAAAAACAAAACAGACAAACAAACAAGAAAGTTCCTCACCTCTCAATCTCTATATGCTTTCCCTGCTGTACATGGTTGCTATGTCTGGCTTTTCTCACAAAATTATTTATTTGTTTATTAAGCGGTTTTATTGAGATATATTCACATACCATATGATCCATCCAAAGTGTATAATCAGTAGGTTTTAGTATAATCACAATGTTGTATATTCGTCATCTCAAAAATTTTAGAACAGGGAAGCGGGTGTGGCTCAGTGGCTAGAGCCCCCGTTTACCATATGGGAGGCCCGGGTTCACGTCCCGAGGCCTCCTTGTGAGGGCACGCCTGCCTGAGCGGTGCGGTGGGCTGATGCAGCAACCTCACGGCAGGAAGCGGGTATGGCGCAATGGATAGAGCACCCGTTTACCATATGAGAGGCCCCGGGTTCGCTTCCTGGCGCCTCCTTGTGAGGGCAGGCAGGCTCGTGCGGTGCCGTGGGCTGATGCGGCAAGACCTCACAGCAAGGGGGAGATAAGCAGACACAGAGAAGATACGCAGCGAATGGACATAGCAGCACAGGGGGGATAAATAAATAAAATAAATAAATCTTTAAAAAAAAATTTTTTTAGAGCAATTTCATTACTCCAAAAAGAAAGACTCCCCACTCCTTAGCATTCCTTCTCCAGCTTTACATAAATAGTAATCTAATTTCATCTACATAAATTGATTTATATTTACATTTTTTATAAATAGAATCATACAATATGTAGTCCTTTTTGTCTCATCTCCTTCACTTACTATAATTTTTTTTTATTTTTGTCAGATATTAACATTTTGTTGTGTTAATACACATTTGCTCAGCTTCAAAGAAAAACAGTCATATATGCAAATTTAACCATATTCATATTTCACATAATATATTTATATTTCACACAATATATTTAGCTCTTAATAGCAAAATCATACAGTTTTTGTCCTTTTGTGTTTGGCTTGCTTCACTCAACATAGTGCCATTCAGGTTCATCCATGTTGTTATATATTTCATGACTTCATTTTTTCTTACCACTGCATAATATTCCTTTGTGTGTATACACCACAATTTGTTTATCCATTCATCAGTTGATGAACACTTAGGTTGTTTCCAACTTTTGGCTATTGTGAATAATGCTGTTATGAACATCTGTGTGCAGAAGCTTATTTGTGTCACTGCTCTCAGTTCTTCTGAGTATATACCAAGCAATGGTATTACCAGGTCCCATGGCAAGTCTATGCAACTACCTTAGGAACTGCCAAACAGTCCCCCACAATGGCTGTACCATTCTACATTCCTACCAACAGTGAATAAGCATTCTTATCTCTCCACATCCTTTCCAACATTTACAATTTTCTGACTTTTTATTTAATTTTATAATGTTCTAAAAGATACTTGGATTATACAAGTCACATAAAAAATATGGGGGATTCCCTTATATCCCACTCCCCACACCTCCCATATTTTCCCACATTAACAACATCCTTCATTAGTGAGGTATAGTCATTGCAATTGATGAACACATTTTGGAGCATTGCCATTAAGCATGGATTAAAGTTTGCATTGTAGTTTATACCCTCTCCCACACAATTCTGTGGGTTATGGCAAGATTTATAATCACCTGTATCTGTCATTTCAATGTCATTCAGGACAATTCCCAAGACCCAAAAATGTCCCCATATTACACCTGCTTTTCCCTCTCCCTGCCCTCAGAACCTCCAGTGGCCACTGCCTCTACATCATTGATATAATTTCTTCCATTGTTAGAATCACAATAAGTTATAGTAGAATACCAGTAAGTCTAATTTAGTCCATAATTCATTCCCCAATCCTGAGGATTCTGGAATGGTGATGCCCACTCTACCTTTAATTGAAAGGAGGCTATGATCCCATTGGGTCAATGGATGGGACCCTCTTGCTTGCCATTGTAGACTCTCTTGGTTCCTTGGTATGGCAGTTGTCCATCATCACCACTTTGTTAGTTGTCCTGGGTGAGACCAATGAACTGGAGAGTAGGTGTTGCGACTCTGATGAAGTTCAGGACCCAGCTGGCACAAGGACAGCCCAAAAATTTAAGTCTCTTGGACATACACCTACCAACTGTAGTACTAATTATAGGTTCAAATAGAAGGACAGAAGAGCCATGTGTAGGGAAACCACAACTGAGTCCAACTCTGTCACTCTGGGGGGCATAAATTCCAAAGTATGGCCCAATGGCAAGGCACCAAACTCCTGATCTAGTGTCTGGATGTCTCCATAGCCCTCAGGAGCCCTGCTATTTGGAGTAGCATCTTCTTTCGAAGTCAAGGAGACCTGCTAAGATGTGCATAAATGTAACCTCTGGAATGACCTCCTGACTCACTTTGAAATCTCTTAGCCATATAAACTCGGTTGTCTTTACCCTTTCCCTCATTTGGTCAATGTTTTTTTCCAGTTGCATTGCTAGTTGGTGCTTGGTAGTAATCCCTCAGTGCCAGGGAAGCTCATCCCTGGGAGTCATTTCCCATGCTGGGGGGGAAGATAATGTATTTATATGCTGAGTTTGACTTAGGGAGAGGCCACATTTGAGGAACAAGGAGGCTCTCAGGAAGTAACTCTTTGGCACCCTATAATACTAGGCTAGGTTTCAATTTCAAGAGTAAAGTTTCATTCACACAGTCATCAATATCAGGGGCCTGTTAGTTGATCATCCTCCTTCACTAGTCATTGCCCCTGTACTCAGGGGATTCTTGCTGATCTATTAGAAAATGTGGCTGAGCTCCCCAGGATGGGAATTTGATATTCCTTTGACTATTGTGTGAATCTCCACCCATTGTAACAATGCCCTATGGGTATTTGAACACATTTATATGCCTTACATGTATGCCCAGGTGAGCTTTCTCCCATGTATTCCCCATCACTTACACCCCACACCAATGATCTACCCCTGGCACAGTTGTAACCCTTCTGTGATCCAAACTTCATAAAAAATGAAGAAATATAAAATAGCCAAATATGATTAATAAGAAAATCAATAATGATAGTTTAAAAAATAAGAAATAAAATACAAAAAATTTTAAATAAAAATTTAGGATAATAAAAATAATGAAAAATGTTTTAATTTTTTTGACATTTTTCCTTTCATCACTGTAAGATCTCTTGTCCTATGTGTACCATGACATTGTCATCTGTTTATTCCCCAAGTGTCTTACTTTTTTTTTCCCTTTTGTCCTCAAAGAAGTTTTAGGTTACAGAAAAGTCACATACCAAATAGAGGGGACTCCCATATACCCAACATCCTCCCCCTTTTCCCCCTTCCTCTAGTAATAACATTGTATATTGGATAGTACATTTGTTGCAACTGATGTACAAATATTGAAACATTGCTACCAACCATGGTAAATGGTTTACACTATGATTTGCATTTTGAACCATACACTTTTATAAACTTTGATGCAATTCAACATAGCCTGTATCCATCAATGCAAGATTATGTATAACATTTTCATTTCCCCCAAAATGCCCCCTGTTCCATCTATTCTATTCCTCCTTCCCTCTCTCATCAGGACCTATTATGACCACCAGTTTCCACTCCTTGAAGGAAAAAAATCATAGTTAATTGCAACAACACTGAGGGCTTGACACACTGGTCTGCCCTCCCTTATTAGGCACTGCCCATGCTCTTGAGAGACTCCTGCCCTTCTATTTGAGAACATAGTGGGCCTCCCCAGGATGGGAGTCCACCACCTTGCTGCTCTTTATGTGGGTCTCCACCCACTGATATAACACACTATGGCAAGATGAGCACTCACACACTCCCTAGAAGCCTGCCCCAGGTGCATCTTGTCCTGAATGCCCTCCACATCCAACACCCCAAACCAGCAACCCTCACTTGCCATATTGCCAAAAAAGCATTTGAAACATTGTAGTTTCAACCATGTACCCACCAATCCCCAGTGTTCACCTGCTCCCTCCCCCAACCTTCCCCCAGTTCCATGGACAGTCCAACACACCCTCCTACCCCAACCCCCTGACAAACCAGCACCACCTAGCCTAAAAGTATCATTACATCACTGTCATGCCCCTCCACTGTACAACTTCACATATCCCCTTTATAATAGACTTTGCCCATAGGGGCATTGGCTGACAACCTTCGTTTCCCTTTTTATTTCCTGTAAACTTATCTTTCAGACTCTAGCTCTTTGAGTCTGCTCAATTTGCTTAATTCATATCAGTGATGTAATGTTATATTTGTCCTTCAGTGCCTGGCTTGCTTCACTCAATATAAGGTCCTCAAGATTCACGTTATCCTGTGTGTTAATACTGTATTCCTTCTTACAGCTGACTAATAATCCATTGTATGTACATACCACAATTTTTTTATCCATCACCTGTTGAAGGACATTTGGGTTGATTCCAAGTTCTGGCAGTATTGAATAATGTCACTATGAACATTGGTGTGCATATAACTGTTCATGTCCTTGCTTTTAATTCCTCTGGGTATATACCCAGCAATGGATTTGCTGGATCATATGGCAGTTCTATATTTAGTTTTCTGAGGAACTGTGAAACTGTCCTCCACAATGGCTACACCATTGCATTCCCACCAGCAGAGGATGAGAGTTCCCATTCCTCCACTTCCTCTCCAACACTTGAAGTCCTGTGTTTTTTAATAGCCATGAGTCTAATGGGTTTAAGATGATATCTCATTGTAGTTTTGATTTGCAATTCCCTAATAGCTAGTGATGTTGAGCATCTTTTCAAGTGCTTTTTAGCCACTTGTATTGCTTCTTTGGAGAAGTGTCTATTCAAATCACTTGCTCATTTTTTAAATGGGTTGTTTGTCTTTTAATTTTTGAGGTATAGGATTGCTTTATATATGCTGGATATTAGGCCTTATCAGATAAATGGTTACCAAATATTTTCTCCCATTGAGTAGGCTGCCTTTTCCCTTTCTTGACAAACTCCTTTGAGGTGCAAATGTTTTTAATTTTGCAGAGGTCTTATTTATCTATTTTTTGTTTCATTGCTTGTGCTTTGGTTGTAAAACTCCCTTCTTGAATATCAGTTGACTGTATATGTGAGGCTTTATATCAAAACTCCTAATTTGGTTCCATTGGACAGTATGTCTATCCTTGTGCCAATACTATGCAGTTTTGATGACTGTAGATTTGTAGTATATTTTAAAGCCATGTAGTGTGATTCCTCTGATTTCATTTTTCTTTTTCAATATGTCTTTGGCTATTCTGGGTTGCTTGCCCTTCTAAATAAATTTCATAGTTAGGTTTTCCAATTCAGTAAAAAATGCTGTGGTGACTTTTCATGGGATTGCATTAAATCTGTGGATCAGTTTGAGTAGGATAGACATCTTAATGATGTTTAACCTTCCTATCCATGAACAGGGAATATTCTTCCATTTATTTAAGTCTTCTTTGATTTCTTTTAACAGTGTTGTGTAGATTTCTGCATATAAATAATTTACATCTTTAGCTAAATTTATTCCTAGGTATTTGATTCTTTTAGTTGCTATTGTAAATGGGATTTTATCTTGATTTCCTCCTCAGATTGCTCATTATTGGTGTGCAGAAATGTGACTGATTTTTGCATATTAATCTTTTAACCTGTGACTTTACTGAACTCATTTATAAGCTCTAGAAGCTTTGTTGTAGATTTCTCAAGGCTTTCTATGTATAGGACCATGTCTTCTGCAAATAGTGAAATTTTTGCTTCTTCCTTGCCAATTTGGATGCCTTTTATATCTTTTTCTTGCCTAAGTGCTTGAGCAAGTACTTCTAACACTATATTAAATAGAAGCAGTGAAAGTGGGCATCCTTGTTTTGTTCTCAATCTTAGAGGTAAAGCTTTTAGGTTTTCAGCATTGAATATGATGTTAACTGTGGGATTTTCATATATACTCTTTATCATGTTGAGAAAGTTTCCTTCTATCCCTGTCTTTTGCAGTGTTTTTATCAGGAAAAAGTGCTGTATTTTGTCAAATGCTTTTTCTGCATCTATAGAGATGATCATGTGTTTTTTTCTTTCAATCTGTTTATGTGGTGTATTACATTGATTTACTTATGTTGAACCATCCTTGCATACCAGGGATGAAACCCATTTGGTCATGATGTATAATTCATTTGATGTGTTGTTGAATATGGTTGGCAAGTATTTTGTTGAGGGTTTTAGCAGCTAGGTTCATTAGAGAGATTGGTCTATAGTTTTCCTTTCTTATGGCATCTTTGGCTTTGGTATTAGGGCGATATTGGCATTATAGAATGAGTTAGCCAATGTTTCTTCTACCTCTATTTTTTGGAACAGCTTAAGCAGGATTGATGTGAAGCAATCAGCTGTGAAGCTGTCTGGTCCTGGGCTTTTCTTGGTTGGGAGGCTTTTGATGACTAATTCTATCTCTTTACTTGTGATTGGTCTGTTGAGCTCATCAATTTCTTCTTTTGACCATGTAGGCTGCTTGTGTGTTTCTAGGAGTTTGTCCATTTCCTCTAAATTATCCATCTTGTTGGCATATAATTTTTCAAAGTATCCTTTTATGATACTCTTTATTTTTGTGAGGTCAGTGATGATATCCCCTTCCTCGTTTCTAATTTTATGTATTTGCATCTTCTCTCTTTATATCTTTGTTAGTCTAGCTAAGGGTTTGTCAATTTTATTAATCTTTTCAAAGAACCAGCTTTTGGTTTTATTTTTTCTAGTGCTTTCTTATTTTAAATTTCATTTAATTCTGCTCTAATCATTGTTATTTCTTTTTTTCTATGTCCTTTGGGTTAGTTTGTTGTTATTTTTCTAAATCCTCCATGTATGCAGTTAGGTTTTTTATTTTAACACTTCTTTTTAAATATAGACACTTATGGCTATGAATTTTCCTCTTGTTACTGCTTTTGCACATCCCATAGGTTTTTTTTTTTTTTTAAGATTTATTTTATTTATTTATTTATCCCCCCTCTTGCTGCTTGTGCTTGCTGTGTCCATTTGCTGCGCACTTTTCTGTGTCTGCTTGTTTCCCTTTGTTGTGTCATCTTGCTGTGCCAGCTCACCACACTGCACGGGCTGTCAGCTCACCATGCTGAGTGGGCCAGCTTGCCTTCACCAGGAGGCCATGGGAAGTGAACCTGGGGCCTCCCATATAGTAAATGGGAGCCTACCTACTTGAGCCACATCTGCTTCCTTCCCATAGGTTTTTTTTCATTTGTTTCAAGGTAGTTTCTGATTTCTTTTGAGGTTTCCTCTAAACCCACTGTTTGTCTAAAAGTGTGTTGTTTAACTTCCATATCTTTGTGCCTAATCTGTTTCTCTGTCCCTTACTGATTTCCAGCTTCATTCTATTGTGGTCAGAGAAATTACTTAGTATAATTTTGATCTTTCTGAATTCATTGAATGTTGTTCTGTGGCCTAGCATGTGGTCTATCCTGAAGAATGATTCATGTGCACTCAAAAAGAATGTATATCCCTCTGTATTTGGATGTAATGTTCTGTGTGTGTGTATCTATTGGGTCCAGGCCCTCTAATGTATTATTCAAAGTCATTGTTTCCTTATTGATTCTCTGCCAAGATGTTCTGTCTAATGGTGATAATGGTGTATCAAAATCCCCCACTATAATTGTAGAGGCATCTATTTCTCCACTTAGTTTTACTAGTGTTTGCCTCATGTATTTTAAGGTGGTCTGGTTAGGTGCATAAATGTTTATGATTAATTGTTCTTTCTTCTTGGTAGATTATCCCTTTTATTAATATATAGTGTTCTTCTTAGTCTCTTATAATAGTTTTGCATTTAAAGTCTATTTTGTCAATATTAGTACAGCTACTCCAGCCCTTTTTTGGTTAATGTTTGCTTTTAGAATTGTTTTCCAACCATTCACTTTCAGCTTCCTTGCATCCTTGAGTTTAAGGTGGGTTTCTTGTAGACAGCATGTAGATGGGTCTTATTTCCTTATCTATTCTGCTAATCTGTGTCTCTTGACTGGTGAGTTTAATCCAGTAACATTCAATGTTATTACTGTCAAGGAATTACTTACATTAACCATATTTTCTTTGGGTTTATGTATGCTATATATTGTTTTTATTTCTTTTTGTATCTTTTTTGTTGTTCTTACACTCTCCTCCAACTCTTTCTCTCCTGTTCTTTCCTTTCAACCTGCAAAAATCCCTTTGGTATTTCTTGAAGTATAGGTTTCTTATTGATGTATTCTCTTAATTTCTGTGTATCTGTGAATATTTTAGGCTCTCCCTCATTTTTAAATGTCAGCTTTGCTGGATAGAGAATTTTTGGATGGAAGGTTTTTTCTTTTCTCATCTTAACTATATCATACCACTGCCTTCTTGCTTCCATGGTTTCAGATGAAAAACCAGCACTTAATCTTATCAAGCTTTCTTTGTATGTGATGGTTCTCTTTTCTCTTTCTGCTTTCAGTATTTTTCTCTTTGTCTTGAGCATTGGGCAATTTGACAAGTATTTGTCTTGGAGTAAGCCTGTTGGGATTTATACTGTTTGGGGTGCACTGTACTTCCTGGGCATGTATATCCATCTCCCTCAACAGGGTTTGGAAGTGTTCAGCCATTATTTCTTCCAACACTCCTTCTGTCCCCTTTCCCTTCTCTTCTCCCTATGGGATGCCTGTAATGCATATGTTTGTGTATTTCATGTTGTCGTTCAAATCCCTAAGTCCCTGTTGAATTTTTTCTATTTTTTAATCTATCTGTTCTACTATCTGTTTGATTTCACATGTACTGTCTTCCACATTGCTGATTCTTCCCTCTGCATGTTCCAATCTGTTGTGTGCTTCCAGTGTATTTTTGATTTCTTGGATTTTGCCATTCATCTCCATCATATCTGTTATCTTTTTATGTATGTTTACAATGTCTTCAGTATGTTCTTATGGTGTCTTCTTAATAGCCTTAATCTCTTTCTTCACTTTATTAAGTTGATTCATGATATTTGTTTGGAAATCTCTGATT
Source organism: Cabassous unicinctus (assembly GCA_029593785.1). Classification (NCBI taxonomy): domain Eukaryota; kingdom Metazoa; phylum Chordata; class Mammalia; order Cingulata; family Chlamyphoridae; genus Cabassous; species Cabassous unicinctus. The sequence goes on from JAQZBX010019092.1 coordinate 14,435, forward strand.
AGTTTTTCCATGTTCTGCATCTCCTCCTGGTTTTTCATTTGTTCACTGGACTGGGCCATGTCTTCCTGTTTCTTATTATGGCTTGCAATTTTTTGTTGGTGTCTAGGCATCTGTTTATCTTGATGGGTTTATTCAGTTGATTAACTTCTTTCTCTATTCTATGGTTTTATTTTGATGTTGTTTTGTGTGTGCTGTAAGGGTTCACTTTGACACCTCATTCATCTTATTCTAGTTCCTTTTTGTTGTCTACATTCCTTTGAAAGAAAAAAAAATTAGGACCAGAGAAAAGAAAAGATTTATGAAGAGAAAAATAATAATAGTAATAATAATAGTAAAAGTAAGAGAGCACCATACAAGACCTAGGAAATTGAAAAATTAAAACAAGTAAGAAGCATAGAGGAATAAGATTAGAAAAGTGGAAGAGAAACAATGAAACAGGAAACATAATAGAGAAAAATATATAGAATGAATTAAAAGCCTGGAATGGCAAGAAGAGGGGGAAAGAAAAGAGAAAAGGGAGAAAGAAAAAAGTAAAAAAAGAGAAAGTAAACAGAGAAAAAGGAGAGAAAGAGAAATAAAAATGATAAAAAATTGGAGACCAAATAAAAGAGGTGGAATGAAAGAACAACAGAAAACAAAAGTTATAAAGATGAACAACAGAAAAGAAATAGTGTAGGTAGAGAAAATCAAGAAACAAAAGAAAAAAGAAAAACATGCAGAGAAGCAAAAGAAGGGGATACACAACAAGCAAGAAACAAGACAGCAGCAACTCATTTAAAAAAGAGAAACAGAAGAAAAATTTTAAAAAATTAAAAACAAAAAACAAAATAAACACGGAATAACAGCCTTCTTTCTTAGACCCCTAAGGATCTTCTCAGGCAGCTGGTGTTCATCAATCTATCATCCAGAAGCCTGCCCTCTGCAGGTTTTGAACTGGGTTTTAGTGAGTAAAATAAGGGAAATTTTAAAAAAGGAACCTTTAAAAGAAAGAGAGAGATCCAAGAAAAGCTAAATAAAGAGAATATTTATGTTTCCTGTCATAAAGTTTCAGCTGGATGCTTGATAACCTGGTGGATCAGGTCTCAAGGAAGAGCCAGGAATTGAACGCAGGACCTCATATATACTAGGCAGGAATTCTTCCACTGAGCTATTCTGCCTCCGTAGGTTAATAAGCCTTTCAGAAGGTTATCTGCCCCTTTTCCTTCAGGCAAGTTAGATTCCCTGCAGTCCACAGGAGTGGTGCTGATTGGTCGCCTGTTTCTGCCTCCTCTCTGATGTAATTCCTCTTTACCTAGGCAGATGGCACGACCACCTTCCTGAGGGGATTCCCATCCCCCCTTGTTGAGTCAAGTTCCCTTCTGATATTCAAGGGGGGTCCAGATGGCTAAACCCACCACAAAGAAATCACTCTCCATCTTCCCAGACCCCTATTCTTAGCAGGGCATCTGCCATCACATTCCCTTTTGGAGCAAGGGGCCAGAGACTCCACTTAGTCTATTTGCCCTGAGGATTGGGTATGTGTGCCACTCCCAGTCACAGAAGTAAGCAACTCACGTTTTTCCCCTGGCTTCCCTAACAGTCCAGTACCCTCCTAGATGACTCAGAGCACCTTTCTGTGGAGGTAGACATCTGGTATACTCTCAGTTAGATATAATTCACCAGGAGTTTTACCCTCATTTAATATCTCAGGGGATGGGAGAGGGGAGCACTTCCCAGCAACAGGGAGGATTAATAACTCATGAGTACTTGTTTTGCCTTCTTCATCTCTCTGACCCTCACTCTTCTGGGAGTTGTGAAGCAGTGTCCTCATTTGCTGTACCCCAAAACAGGTCACCAAGGCAGCCCCTGGCATTTTCTCTGTTGTTTTAGTGAGAGTTAAGCCTTATCTCCCTAACCCATTAGCCATGTTCCCACAATCTTATTTGTATTTTTAAAACTAGCACTATTATTTCATTTTCTTATTAATTGCATTTGGTTATTTTCTTGGCTTAATTTTTGAAGAAGTTTTAGGTCAGAGAAGGGTTACTGTGGCAGGGGAAGATCATTGGTGTGGGGTGTCAGTGATGGGGGATGCATGGGAAGAGGTTCACCTGGGGCATAGCTATAAGGCATATAAATGTGTTCATGTGTTCATGGGGCATTGTCACGTTGGGTGGAGAGTCACACAATAACTAAAGGAATATCAAATTCCCATCCTAGGGAGCTCTGCCACATTCTCTAATATATCAGCAAAAATCCCCTGAGTACAGGGGCAGTGACTAGTGAAGAGGGTGGATAATTGATGAGCCCTTGATATTGATGACTGTACTTATGAACCTTTACTTTTGAAATTGAAATTTAGCCTAGTATTATAGGGTGCCTAAGAGTTACCTCCTGAGAGCCTCCTTGTTGCTCAAATGTGGCCTCTCTCTAAGCTGAACTCAGCATATAAATGCATTACCTTCCCCCCAGTGTGGGGCAGGACTCCTGGGGATGAGCCACCCTGGCACTGCAGGATTATTACCAAGCAACAACTAGCAATGCGACTGGAAAAAGATGTTGACCAAAAGGGGGAAAGAGTATAGACAAATGAGTTCATATGGTTAAGAGACTTCAAAGTGAGTTGGGAGGTCATTCCAGAGGTTATGTTTATGCATGTCTCAGCAGGATCTCACTGGCTGCCAATGTAAATATTGCCTGAAATAGCAGAAACATCCAGACACTATAGGCAGGGCAGACATCTCGGGAGTTTGGTGCTCTGCCAGAGGGCCCTACTTGGGAATTTATGCTCCCCAGTGTGACTGAGTTAGACTCAGTTGTGGTTTCCCTACACATGGCTCTTCTGTCCCTTCTGTTTGAACCTATAGTTAGTACTAGAGTTGATAGGTATATGTCCAAGAGACTGGGCTGTCCATTTGCCAGCTGGGCCCTGAATCTCAACAGAGTTGCAAAACCTACTCTTCAGTTCATTGGACTCACCCAGGACAAATAACAAGGAGATGGTGATGGACAATGACCATCTCAAGGAACAGAGAGAGTCTGCAACTGCAAGGAAGATAGTCCCATCCATCTGCCCATGGGATCTAAACCCCCTCTCAATTAGAGGTGGAATGGGCATCACCATCCTAGAATTCTCAGGATTTTGGAATGAATGATGGACTAGAGTAGACTTACTGGTATTCTAGTATAGACTTATTGTAATTCTAGCAATGGAAGCACTTTTATCATTGATGTGGAGGCAGTGGCCACTGGAAGTTCTGAGGGGAAGGAGAGGGCAAAACAGGTGTAATATGGGGACATTTTCAGGACTTGTGAATTGTCCTGAATGACATTGCAATGACAGATACAAGCCATTATATATCTTGTCATAACCTACAAAATTGTGTGGGAGAGAGCGTAAATTACAGTGTAAACTATAATCCACACTTAAGGGCAATGCTCCAAAATGTGTTCATCAATTTTAACAAATGTACCACTCTAATGAAAGATGTTAATGTGGGAAAAGGTAGGAGGGATAGGGAGCGGAGCATATGGTAATACCCTATATTTTTATGTAACATTTATGTTATCTAAGTATCTTTTTTAAAAAATTAAAAACTATATTTTTTAAAAGGTGACAATGGAGGTTTTTGGTTGTCCATCCACCAATGGCCTGGAGACATCATACTTTTTCTCCATTTGTATCCATTGCATCTTTTTGTATTTTCTTCACTTTTTTGGTAATAATTGGAGATTCACATCATTAATTTTGATTTTCATTGCCATAGACAAATACTAAGGTCTGAGAACACAAGCATAACCCTTTGGGTATAGGTGGAACTCTGTACAACAGAACCTCTGGGGAGAATGGTGGGGAAAAGAGAGGTAGACAATGGGCATCAATAATGTTTTATTATGTGGAAAATTGGGGGTAGACACAAGGAACATAAGGGAAGATAAACATATACAAAAGTTTCTGGGGGATGTCAGAGTATTGGGGTACAACACAGAGGTAGGTCAAGAAAAGAGGGCATAGAGGCTCCAAAGAGACAAGCTTTAGTAGTTGAACTTTGAAACAAAAAATTGGCAGATGAGAAGGCAGATAATTGGATTATTCAGAGTTAAGGAAATTTTTTTATTTATTTAACAAACAATTAAAAGGTGCTACATTAACTCATGCAATTCCCCAGGAGAACCTCACACATAAGTACTAATATTTCCTTATTCTACAGATGTGGCAGCATAGCAACAGAGTAGCCACAGAAATTGTGCAAGCTCTGATGGCTAGTGAGCTACATCTCCAGGATGTGGAGCCAGGATTTGATTACTGGGTCTGAGCTCTTAACTGTTCCTGGTGACTGTTGTGTCTCAGAATGTGCCAGAAAATAGGGATATAGTTGTTCCTGATTTAGAGAATGTTGTCTGGAAGTTAAAACGTGCTGATAATTCCATGATACAAATTGTGGGATATAATTAAACCTAAAGCAGCCACCACACAACAGAGAAATAGACATCAATAGCCCATTAACAGTACCAGACCTCTGGATCTCCTAATTAACACCAGCCAGAGCTCACAGGTAAGAATCCCTGATAGAATTTGGAAATGAGAGTGTTCACCCAGTGGTCCCATCTCTCTGCTTTGGGTGGACACTAGAAATCTGAATTGGTGACAAGTGCTTCAGGGATCCTGATGTGGGGCAGAAACTTGAACTTTGTGAAAAGGTGATTCACAAGATACAGATTAACACTAATAATGGGCTCCTATCTCCAGCAGACAGGGCACATTTGTCACTCCAGTGTTATTCACACCTCCCTCCCTTGTCTCTCAGACTATGAGCTCTGAGGAGTCTGATATCATAGTCACCATTCCCTTCTCAGGCAGTGATTGCCCTTGTCTGTTTATTAACATAATTGTGGAAGGAGTTTCAAGAGTTATCCAAATAAATCATGTGGCTGCCTACATACTCCTCCTTCTTTCTAATATATAACAACACTCTTACTTCCTCCTGATCCTGATGATTATGGTGAATTAACCTGCCAACATTCTGCCTCCTGTTCTTGCCTGCTACACCCTGAACACAAGGCCATTTGGTGTTCAGAACTTATATTTCAATGCCACTATTCTTGGGCCTTTCTCTTCCACATAAATTTTAGAATCAGGTTGTCATTCCTCAGGAAAGCTTCCAGGGATTTTGAGATGACTTACCTGTATCAATTTAATAATTGGCATTCTAATGTTGAGTCATATTATCCATGAATGAGGAACTATATGTATGGCAGTTTGAGATTATTTATGAATCCCAAAAAGAAAGATTATGTTTGTAAACTAATCTATTCCTCTGGGTGTGATATCCTTTGAATGCATTAGATTCAGCTGGCATGTCCTGATTAAATTACCTGTTAAGATTAGGGCTTTGATTCAACCATATCTGTAGGGTGTGACTCAGGTCATGTCCCCACCACCTTTGTGGACTGATATAAACAGACTCTCACTCTAGAAGACACATGGGAAAGAGAAATCTCTGTCATGTTTGATCCTGGGGCCCTGGGGAGAGATGAGCCACTTGCCTGATAGTTTGTAGCTGAAGGTAACAGAGCAGCTGAGGAGCTGAGAAGGCCCAGAAAGAAAGGAGCCCTATGCCAGAGACTGTTATAGGAAGTCCTGAGAGACCAGGCAGAGATCAACTGCCATCTTGCTTCAATATGTGGCACCTTAATTTGGTGAGAAAGCAGCCTTGAGTTGGACTCTTTGGGGCCTTGTAACTGTAAGCTTTTACCCCAAATAAATTGCTAATATTATTGTTCTTGTTTAGGTTTTGAAGAGAACAATAAATGACACCTCTTTACCCCATATTAGAGACAGGAAAAACTGATAAAAGTGTGAAGAGAAAAGTAGATAAGGGAAGCAAATGTGGCTCAAGTGATTGGGCTCCCATCTACCATATAGGAGGTCCAGGGTTTGATTCCCAGGGTGTCCTGGTGAAAAACAAGCTGGACCACACAGCAAGCTGGCCTGAGAAGAGACCCAGCCCATGCAAGAGTGCTGGCCTGTGCAGAGAGCTGGCACAGAAAGATGACACAACAAAAAGAGACACAGAAGAGAGACAAGGAGAGATGCAACAGATCAGGGAGCTGAGGTGATGCAAAAGATTGAGCAACCTCTCTCCACTCCAGAAGGTCCCAAGATTCATTCCAGTGCTGCCTAAAGAGAAGACAAGCAGACACTGAAGAACACACAGAGAGCAGACAGCAAGCACAAAACCATGGCGGTGTGGGCGGGGGGGGTGGGGGATAAGTAAATAAATATATATTTTTTAAATTTTAAAAAAGTAGATGAAGATGACACTCTCTGGTCTTACTGATTGAGTGCCCCTCACGTTACAGCAGTCACCCCTCCCCAAGAATCTAAGGTCACAAGTGACAACAGAGTCCCTTATCCCACGGCTCTTGTTTGTCATACATCCTCGGTCCCTCTTATCCTCCTTAGGCTGTCCCTTCTGGGCCAGGCTGGCACCAGCTGTGCTTAAACCAGGACATGGAGGAATCAGAAGGTGCTCACTACACACAGAGGCTGTGTGTGTGTGCATGTGTATGTGCATTTGTTTTACTGTGTGTGAAGAGGGGTAAGTGACATTGAGCATTACAAACCTAGCACCTTACAGTGAGCAAAACACCTCATTCTCTGATTCCTGCACATGGGCATGGAGGTTTAAGGATTGCTGCACCTTTGGGTAGTCCAGATGATGTGAACTTGTCTGGCTTTCTTTCTCAGAGCCCAGCCAATGAGTTCCTCTGTTTGCACATGAGGAGGCTCTGGGTTATGTAAATTAGCAAGCAGCCTGCTCAATGGATTGGAAGCATTGCTATATCCATGGACTATGCTCTGTTGTCCAGTCTTTGCTTCTGTGGAGTAAGTTCCCTGGACTGAATTCCCAGACCAGGGAATCCAGGTTGGGTATTCCTGAAAGGGGACTGGGTGAAAGGGATCCCTAAGGTCTTCTGTAGAACTTTCCTGCCATAGGGACTGGAACACAGCTGTTGGCAAGTAGGACATGACTCAGCAAGGTCTTGTAGACAAAATCACCTGGTCTATGTGGAGCTTTGGCTCACTCTATGACTCCCTGGGTCCTCAAACTGCATGGTTGGTTTGCCCCTCTTCTGTCACTATCCATGGTCTGGTCTGTCTCCCCTCTCTTCTTACCTCTTCTGCTTTTCTCACATTTCTACTAGCCAACAAAATGGATTGGAGCTCAACATTAAACTGTCCCCTATCAGGCTTATATGGATGCAGCCTGAATTGGTGAAAGGCCTTGAAGCCCATGGAGTCTCCAGACTGAGCTTTATCAGGCAAATTCAAAAATACATTGAGGAGTGTGAAAATGAAGACACATTACAAAAAGTGTGGGATGCATCTGAAGCTGTCCTTAGAAGGAAATTTATAGCTGTATATGCCTATATTAAGAAAGAATAAAGTTCTCAAATCAATAACCAACATTTCTACAATAAGACAATGGAATAATGGAGCAAACTAAGCCTAACACAATCAGAAAGAAGGAAATGACAATGGTTTGAGCACAAATTAATGAAATAGATAATAGAAAAACAATATAGAAAATCAATGAAACAAAAAGCTAATTATTTGAAAGGATGAAGAAAATAGATTGACCAGAAAAAAAAAAGAGAGAAGACACAAATTAGTACAATTATACCTGAAAGAGGAGACATCCATCTTTATAGGAATAAAATGGATTATAATGGGCTTCTAAGAACATCATTATTGCAACAGATTCAATAACTTAGCCAAAATGGACAAATTCCTAGAAAGACAGAAACTACTGAAACTGATTCAAGAAGAAATGGCCCGATAAAAATTATAACAAGTGAAAAGGTTGATTTAGTAATCAAATAACTACCCACAAAAAAAAACAGATGAAGCCCAAATGGAATTCTACCAAAGTTTTAAAGGAGAATTAATATTAATTCCTTACAAATTCTTATAAAAATTAGAAGGAGGAAAACACTTCCCATTTCATTTCATGAGGTATAAAATACCTGATAACAAAACTAGACAATACATCACAATAAATGAAAACTATAGACCATGATAGAAGATGAATGCAAAAATTTACAATAAAATGTTAGCAAGCTCAACCAGCAAAATACAAAGAATTATAGGCCATGACAAGTGGGATATATCCCATGAATGCAAAGTTGTTTTAACATGCCTGAAAGGCTTGATGTCTAAGATTAGAAACAAGACAAATATGTCTATTCTTGCCACTTCCATGCAGCATCATAGTGAAAGATCTGGACAGGGCAATTAGGCAAGAAAAAGAAATAAAATCCAGTAAGATTGGAAAGGATGAAGTAACCCTATCTTGATTCACAGATGACAAGACCTTGTATTTAGAAATCCTAAGGAATTCACAAAGAAAGTATTAGAACTCTTGAATGAATTTAGTATTGGTGCAGAATATGAGATCAATATATTAATGTATGCCAATTGTATTATTCTTCTTGTAAAATTAAGAAAACAATGGCATTTACAGAAGCATCAAATAGAATAAAATATTTAAGAATAAATTTAACAAAAGAAGTATAAAAGTTATTTTACACCAAAAACTAAAGAACATTGAAAGCAGTTAGCAAATATTTAAATAAATGGAAATCATCTCACATTCATTTATCAGAAGACTTAACATTATTAAAATGGCAATGCACCTCAAATTGATCTACAGCTTCAATGCAGTTCAAATAAAAGTACTAGATGATATCTTTGTAGAATTTGACAGACTAGTTATAAAAATCATATTTAATTGTGAGGGACTAAGAATAGCCACATATGACCTAGAACTTCTTGACCTAAACAAGTCATATCAATAACTCTGATTCCCCATTACTGTTTTCTCCTATGTTTGCAGGCCAGAGAATGAATAGAATATAATGTCCTCAAAATATGTTTACTAATATAATCCAGGCTTCTCAGAACCAAGTATTCACAGGAGAAATAAAGAAGTAGTCCATTTTCTCATCAAATGCTTGGACTTGGAGAGGCCAAGATAGGCTCAAGTTATCAATTAAGTGGCTGAAATATGCTCAGGCATATTTTTTAAGACAGGAGTTAGATACAGGTAAGAATAAATACATCATGGTCTAGTTGGGGAAGCAGGAAAGTGAGTTCAACCTAATTATTGCAATATGTACTAAGATGAGGAGGGTGTCAGTCCTGGAATATGTGGGTCCTGGGCAAGAAAATTCCCTTGAATCCTGAGTCAGGATTGAATATAACACATTTTAATTTCTTGTTTATTTTTGTATCACTTCCACTAGATATGAACACTGTGAAGGTGAGAACTTTGTATATTTTAGTTCCTAGAAAAATCAAGTTTTGGGAACAATGGAGACCCTCAATGAATATTTTTCAATTAATTAAATGTTTAATGTGTGATAGAATAAGGTCATTTACATTGAAGACAAATCTCCTATATGGCACGTTTATGTTGAAGATTCCTAAATATTTGTGAGTCATATTTTTCCTTAAGGATCGGGTGGAGGCTATGTAACCTTTCCCTACTTATGCAATTCTGAAAACAAAAACAGGCTACAACCAACCTCAGATGCTTTGTTTACCCCCTTGAATTCCATAGCTCAACCCATTAGCATTTCTTGGATTTAGGTTTATAATGAATTTTTGGGACAGGAATGGAAAAATCATTGATCTGAAGAGGGGACAGAAAAATTCATGCAGCTCCTGCCCTTTCCCTAGCTGGCCTTCATGAAGGTTTAATTTCCAAAGTGGGAATTTTCCCTGGAGAGCTGATTATTTCTCCCAGGCTTTTCTATATTAGAACCATTTATCCCAGACAAAGATCAGAAATTTGGAGAGAAGACAATGAATGGATTGCCAAAGGTCAATGCCATGTGAATGCATGAATTAGTATATGTATCCCCTGGCTGCTCTAAGGTAGTGAAAATACATGTCTTCTCACATCTAAAATGACCTTCCACCTCATCCCTTGAGATATTTCCATATTTTGTGACAAAAGCCACTTGTCAAAAAAGTTTTAATGTAGGGAATTAACCCAATGCCTGATTTAGGGTTGTCAACATTTTTCATCTGCAGATGCCCACAATAATCCAGGATTGACAAACTTATTTTTCTTTTAAGACTTAAATTTAATTTTAATTCCATTTAAATTATGAGAAAAATACTGATATTTTAAATAGAAATATTATGAACCACCAGAAATCACTCCTATGTTATCTCTTTATATTCCATTCATCATTGCTATGTACACACATTTACAGTACATAATAATGGCATGTCATCTTGTGCATACAGTTTTTAGCTAACATTCAGTTAGTTTCTTATTCAACCTAGTAATCATAATTATGTTTACAGTTGCATTAAGAATAGAAACTGATCAACCAAATAACATTTTCAGCAACAATTTTTACTTCACTTCACAGATTTTTTTCACTTTCATTTTAGAATTGGCATTTCTTAAGCATGTGAACTTTAACATTGATGAAGGAATTCAAAATCACTGAAGACTTGACTTTATTCATTATACACAGAGTCTTTTATACATTTTGAAACCTCGTGTATTTTACACATGTTGCTCTGGGGAAAAGATAGATTTTTCATGTTTATTTCATTGAATAATATCTGCAGAAAAAAGTACCTGTTTTTCCCCCTGCTCATAGTAAAAACGTTCCTTTCTGATTACCTGTTTTAGGTGTTACTCCTACTCTGAGTTTTTCCTATACACACCAATGCTGGAGCTCAGATGCAATCTCCTGCAGGTAACTACAGACATAGCATTCTTCCAAATATAGTCCAATCATGCTGTTTCAGGATAAATTGTAAATAAAAGCATTTACACCTTGATTATACTGAAATAGAATTGCACTCTTGTGTGAATTATTTCTTAGGTTGGAAGATTAGCTGAAGGCTTTACCACATGGATGGCAAACATATGATTTCTCTTCAGTGTGAATTCTCTCATTTTTTCTAAGGACACAAGTTTTTTTCTGAAGGCTTTCTTACATAGATGATAGTCATATGATTGACTTCTAGTGTGATTTTGTTTATACTCATTACAGGATGACCAGTCACTGGGGGCTTTTTAAAATCATTTGCTAGCATATTTCCCATGAGAGCTGGCACATATTTAGTCAATGTGGAGCTGTGATTGAAATCTTCTCCCAAATAATCCATTAAATGGATTCTTTCCAGTGTGAGAAATCTGTATTGGAAGAAGTGGTGACATATAAAATATTTGCTTGAATATATTCATTAATTCAATTCTGTACATATGAATTCTAGACTAAGCATTCAGTGAGACTCCAGAGAAATTTTTTACATGTTTCATGATGTGTTAATCTCTGCATATAAAGATCCCATCTATAGCTATCTAATTAATTTTGAAGACTTCATTATGCTTCAAACATTAGTACATGTGCCATTTTCATAGAATTGAGTCTCTGGATGTACACCTACAAACTCCAGCATCAAGTATAAGTTTAAATAGAAGGGACAGATGAGCCCTGTGCAGGGAAGAATTACCTGAGTCCAACTCTGTCACTTTCAGGAGCACAGACTCCAAAATAGGGCCCACTGGCAAGGTACCAAACTCCGGAGATATCTGCCCTGACCATAGGACCTGGGTGTCTCCAGAGCAACCAGGAGCCCCACTATTTGGGGTAGTATCCACTTTGGTAGTCTATGAGATACTGCTGAGATGTGCATAAGCATTACCTCCCAACTTACTTTGAAGTTTCTTAGCTATATAAACTCATTTGTCTTTACCCTTTCCCCCTTTTATTCGAGGTCCTTTTCCAGTTGCATTGCTAGTTGGTGCTTGGTAACAATCCCTTGGTGCCAGTGAGGCTCATCCCTGGGAGTCATGTCCCATGCTGGGGGGAAGGTAATGTATTCATATGTTGAGTTTAGCTTAGAGAGAGGTCACTTTTGAGCAACAAGGAAGCTTTCAGGAGGCAAGCCTTAGGCACCCTATAAGAGTAGGCTAAGTTTCAATTTCAAGAGCAAAGGCTCATAAGCCTAGTCATCAATATCAAGAGCTCATCAACGGATCATCCTCCTTCACCAGTCACTGCCCCTGCACTTGGGGGACTGTTGCTGCTCTTGGAGAATGTGGCAGAGCCCTCCAGGATGGGAATTCAGTATACTCTTGGCTATTGTGTGAGTCTCCACCCACTGTGAAAATGTCCTATGAGCATTTGAACATTAGTACATACCTTATATGTGTGCTCAGGTGAACTTCCTCCCATGCATCACCCATCACTGACACCCCACACCAACGATCCTCCCCCACCCCAGTTGTAACTCTTCTGTGATCCAAAGCTTCTTCAAAAATGAAGCCATGTCCCAAAAAACCCCTGTATTTCGACTGCCATTGTGGCAACAGATGTAGGCCATTTTACATCAGCATATACCACGCAGAACTGTGTGGGAGAGAGGGTAGTCTATGATGTGAAATGCAGTCTATGCTTGGTGGCAAAGCCCCAGGATGTGTATATCCATTATGGGTGATGTTCCACACTGATGAAGGATGTTGGTGTGGGATGTTGTGGGAGGTGTGGGAGGCGGGGAACATGGGAATCCTTGTAATTTCTGAGTAATAATTAAGTAATCTAAGCACCTTTAAAATATATATATATATAAAATAACATTTATGTAAGAAAATACACATATATGCATATATATTTGTATATCATTTTACAAATATTGGTATGTACTGTGAAAAATCTTGATTTTTATGAACAATAAAAAAAAATGAAGCCATTACAATAGCTGAATACAATTAATAGGAAAATGAAACAATAATGATGTTTAAATATGAGATAAAATACATAAAAATTAAATAAAACTAAAAATAATATTAAAAGATTGTGATATTTAAAAAATGAAAAATATTTTTTTAAAAAATTTTTTGATATTTTGCCTTTCATCACCACAATATCTGGTGTCCTGTCTGTACCATGGCACCTTCCCCCACTCATTCCCCAGTGTCTCACTATTTTTCATTTTGTTTTCAAGGAAGTTTTAGGTCACAGCAAAGTCATACACAGAATATAGGACACTCTCATATACCCAACATCCTCCCCTTTTCCTCCCCTCATATTAATAACTTTTTATATGTGGATGGTAACTTTGTTGTAACTGATATACAAATAGTGAAACATAGCTATTAAACATGGTCGATGGTTTACACTATGGTTTACATTTTAAATGGTACACTTTTATAAATTTTGATGATATTTACCATGTTCTATGTCCATCACTGCAAGATCGTGCAGAACACTTCCACTGCCCACTAGATACCCCCTGTTCAATCTATTCTATTCCTCCTTTCCCCTCCCCCCAGGGCCCACAGTGACCCCCTGGCTTCATTCATTGGATGACAACATTCATAGTTACATGCGACAAGACTGAGGTCTTGACACACTGGTTTATCCTCCCCTTTCAGGAACCACCCATGCTCTCGAGACACTCCCGCCTATCTATTTCTGAGCAAATCCATCCTCCTGAGGATGGGAGTCCAACTCCTTCCCGCTCATTATGTGGGTCTCCACCCACTGATACAACACATAATGGCAGAATGTTCACTCACACACTCCCTAGAAGTCTGCTCCAGGTGCACCCTGTCCTGAATGCCACTCCCATCCAACACCCTAAACCAGTAACCTTTCCTTGTCATATTGCCATAAGATCATTCCCAACTTTGTACTTTCAACCACATACCCACAAATTCCCAGTGTTCACCTGATCCCTCTCCCAACCCTCCCCCTACTACCCTGGACCTTCCAACCCACCCTTCCCAATCTACCCACCTTTCAACCCTGCACCACCTGACTCAATAATATCACTACCCTCCTGTTATAGGCTTTCAATATGCAACTATGCTCTTTCACCTTACTATAGATTATGTCCATATGGGTGTTGGCTTGCAACTTTCTCCCTTTCTATTTCTTGTAAACCTATCTTCCAGACAATAGTTCTCTAAGTCTGCTCAATTTGCTTAATTCATATCAGTGAGGTCATGTACTGGTCACCCTTCAATGCCTGGATTGCTTCACTCAAAATAAGGTCCTCAAGATTCATCCATGTTATCCCATGTGTTAGCACTTTATTCTTTAAGAATAAAGAAATAAATTAAATAAAGAAAGAATTTTTTAGCTTAAAGAGCTACAAAAAAATATCCAGCAGGGACTTAGGGATATGAACAACAACACAAAATGCACAAACATAAACATTATAGGCATCGTAGAGGGAGAAAAGAAGGGAAAGGGAACAGAGGGAGTGTTGGAGAAAATAATGGCTGAAATCTTCCCAACCCTATTGAAGGAGATGGATGTACATGTTCAGGAAGCACAGCACACCCCAAACAGTATAAATCCCAATAGGTCTAATCCAAGACATATACTTGTCAAAATGTCTAAAGCTCAAGATGAAGAGAAAATACTGAAGGCAGCAAGAGAAAAGAGAACCATCACATACAAGGGAAGCTCAATAAGATTAAGTGCTGACTTCTCACTTGAAACCATGTAGGCAAGAAGTCAGTGGTATGACATAGTCAAGGTACTAAAAGAAAAAAAA
>JAQZBX010019093.1:0-34023 GCA_029593785.1 Cabassous unicinctus
CTTGGCCCTGGGTCTGGGGCAGCCTGTGGGGGGAGGTGGGATGAACACTGTTTTCCAGGCAGGCCCCACAGTTGGGTGCAGTTGGCAGGGCGTAAGCATCTCTGCGTGGGGTTTATTAGGTCCAGGTCTGAGAGAGCAGGGAGGGATTCAGTCTTCATAAGACAAACAACAGAACCCACCAGCCAATGCCTCATTCCCCAGCTGAGCTCATCTGTTCAAGACAATAAAATAGAAATCTCTGGCTGAGCCCAGGCAGCAGAGGTCTGATGGAAAATATCTCATTCCCTGGCACTGAGCAGGGCCCCAGCTGCCAGCGGAGTTGCTCTCCATCTGCATTCTCAGGGAGGGGTGTTTCTATGTGCCCCCTCCCCTGGCAAAGCCCAGCAAGGACAGCAACTCCCTGTTAGGGGCACCCCAGCCCATGCTCCAAAGCCGCACAAATAGCCATGTGAGGTGAGGTCTTTCTGCTCGCGACAACCATCAGGGCTTGGAACGGGGTTGCCATGGCTACCCACCTCTGATCAGGCCTGGGCACTTCAGATAGGCCCCTGAAGCCACGACTCGTCTGCACAGCCCCCCAGCCCCTTCGGGGTCCTCTCCCAGCACCAAGGCTCTGCAATGACAGCGGCCCTAATGTGGGGCTGCAAATGTGCCCCGGGCGCCCCTGATACCCTGGCTTGGCCCTGCCACTGGCTGTGCTGTCCTGGGCAGGTCTCCAGACTCCTCAGCAGGACGACGCTGGCAACCACCCTGATCTACTGGGCCCTCGTGCGCTTACTGCTCTGTGAACATTGGCTCACTGAATCCTCACAGACGCCCCGTGAGGGAGGGGACAGATGAGGAAACACAAAGGTTGGAGAGGAGGGGAAGATGACCCGAAGCCTCACATTTGGAAAATGGCAAAGCTCAAAGGAAAATCCAGTTCCGACTCCGACGCCTGTGCTGCCTCTATAATGTCACAGGGCTTTAATTTCTTCAGCAGTAAAATGAGTATGATATACGCCGGCTACTTCACGGGGTGCTTGGAGAATCCACTGACGATGGGGGTGGGGGGGTGCTGAGCTGTGGCTGCCCGAGGCACCCAGTTCCTACTGCCTGGGACCTGGGAATTAAGGGCCTTATGATTTAGGGACTTTGCAAATGTGGCTAAATGAAGGCTCTTGAGATGGGCCATTATCCCCTGGATTATCCAGCGGAGGCCTGCCTGTAACCACGAGTGCCCCTGTAAGAGGGAGACAGAGGGAGACTCAGCTACAGAAGAGGGAAAGGGAAGATGTGATGGAAGCACAAACTGGAGTGATGTGGCGGCAAGCCAGGGAATCACCTACGTGACTTAGTTTCGGCAGCCACCAGAGGGCAAGGGACAGGTTCCCCCTGGAGCCTCCAGAAGGGACCAGCCCTGTTGGCGCCTCAACTTTAGCCCTGTGCGTCTCATTTCGGACTTCTGGCCTCCAGGACTGTAGAAGAGTGAGTTTCTGTTGTTTTGAGTTCATGATAAGTTGTTAAGGCAGCAACAGGAAACCAACACAGATGGAGTCACCGTCTCAGGCAAGGGCCAGCATCCTTATTTCTGCAGTAATGCGGGAGCCCCAGCTTGCAGCCTCACAGCCCTGACACCCAGGGCCGATTTCCACATGCTCTCAGGTGGAGCAAACACCTGCCAACAGGCAGAGGGAGCCAGCCCCGGCAGCGACAGCAGGACACACGTGCGTGTTTCAAAGACAGGGGTGAGAGAGGAGGGTCAGTAAACCACAGTCCCAGACACATCATCATGGCCTGAGAAGCTGGGGCTGTTCAGATGTTCCCGCTCTTGGCAGCAAGCTTCAGCCTTTGAGAGAAGACATTGACTGCTTGCTCCTCTTCAAGAGCAATGAGAGAAAGAGGAGAGACCGTTCAGAGGAAGCTGCAGGAAGAGAGTGTTGTCTGCAACTCATCCTAGAAGTCTTCCCCAAAGCCCTGCAAAGGATGACAGTGATGGTGACGGCTAACATCTACTAAGCCCCTTCCGTGCAGTCATTCACTTCTTCAAAAATGGGAGGCAGGTCGGCTCTGCTCCAAACGCCAGCAAGGTCTGGCAAGAAGGGGCTCTTCTCCCTTAGCATATAAACTTGCTCAAATCTCGCCCTTCTTAAAAAAATAATTCAGCAAAGCAGACCCTCTCCTGATCTTAGCCGTGACCTTCACTAGGCGAGCCTCCCCACAGGGTCCTCAGGAGAGGTGCCCTCTCCCAACTTTTCCATAATGCCAAGCCCTTCCCGAGCCCCTCACCTGGCTCCTGCCTTAAAGACACCCCATGCTCGTGCACTGTCCATCCAGGGGATTCTTTCCAGTCCTTTTATTTTAGTCAAGCCTCTCTTTTGGTTGAACTGGGGACTGCTCTGTTCCACCTGCCCCCCATCCTACCCTCCCACCCCTCTATCCAGGGAACACCTCCCCACCCTCCAGGAATCACTTCAGGAGAGCCCCTCCCCTTTGTTTTTCACCTGCCACCTCCCCAGTAGGCCTTCTCCATCCCTTTGTCTTCTGCTGCCCACCTATTAAATGGCATCCTTCAGAGCTCCGCTGTCAGCCTCTTCTCTTCTCATTACTCTCATGTTCACAGAACAACCTCAGCTCTCACTGAGGACTCTCAAAGGTGCCTCCAGCCCCAGACCTTGTTTCCGAGCACCATGCATCCAGTTGCCTCCCAGACATTTTTCTACTGGGTGGGCTAGGGGTTCCTCAAACTTAAGGGAGTGAAAATGAAATTCATGCACTTCAGCTGACAGCCTGCCCCTCCTGTTTGGGTTGTCCTAGAGACGGCATGCCACCCATTAACCAGGCCAGAAGCCAGATGGCATCCCCAACATCCCCTTCTCCTTCACCCACACTCTGGCCGCCGAGTCACATCGGTTCTGTCTCCTGCATCATTCCCCTCTCTGGTCCTTTCCCTCCACCTCTGTGACATGGTTTAGACTTCACTGCCTTTGTCTGAGACACCAGTTGTTCTCTCTGGCTCCTCTCTGCCTCCTTCTAACTGTCCCTCCCAGTGGTCCCCAAGCTGCCAGATGTACATCCGCTTAAACCCAAGGTTAACTCCCATCACCAACTACTGTGTGGAGCCCAAAGTCCCTGGCCTAGCACACTGGCCCCTCCTGCACCCCCTCCATTACTTCTTGCCACCCCCCTTCATTCAGAGGTCTCATACGCAAATGGCTCTGTGGGCCAGGCAGGAACTGAAAACGCACAAAGCCGGTTGAGCATGAGACACGAGGTGGCAGCAGGGACTGTGGTGGCCTGAAGAGCAGTCCTAACCGAAGGCATCCAGGTTCAAAAACGCAACAACACATCTTGGCATGAATTTGGCCTCAGGTTGCCACCTTGAGATCTGCCCATCCCAGGTGCCGTGCTCAGGGCCGGCCTGCTGGGTGCACACCCTGTGCAGTCACACAGGACCCACGTGCAAAGGGCCCGTGCTGGGATTCATGCTCTGCTCTAGCCATCTTGAAATTCCTGACAATTTTCTCTGAACTTGTGTTTTATAAGTGAAGTCTATTAGAGCAACGGAGCAGACACCCGAGCACAGAATTCCAGCTGCACCCACTAGACTCAAAGTGAGTACAAGGAAAGCGTGTTCCTCCACCACTGAGTAAGTGGGTGCTGACAGTCCCTGAGGCCATGCTTTCTGTTTGAACCTGAACCAGATTTTGCTTGGAACTCAGAACGAAGGCAATGATATTCTAGAAAACATGAATGACCAGGGAACCCTGCTATGGCCTCTCCTTGACAGCGCCCTCCTACACACTCCTTCACCCCAGGGCTCCCCAACCTGAGTGGAAACTATGTTTATGCGTCAGTCTCACAGGCAAGACTGTAGATGATGCAGGGCAGGGACCCTGCCTCAGCTGCCTTTGCACCCAACACCTACAGCAAAGCACATCGTCCGCTTCTCTTTAAATGGGCAAATCTGAGTATTGTCCCCATGCTTAGAACCCTACCTATCACTTTTAGAATTAAGTCCCGACTTCTCACTCCCTTTGTCATCGGCCCCCCACCTCCCTTTTCCAGAATCCCACCACTCCACCTGATGCGCCCACGCCAGTACCTCGGGGCTCCCTGTGATTCTCCATCCCGCCCTGGCAGATGGCGCCCCGTGAGCCTCATGAGCTTGTGCCCACCCTTCAAGATGGAGCAGGACAGACAGATGGACACCGCCTCCTCTGGACCGTTTGTCCTCCCCTGCCAGCTCCACCTGCCTGCTCCCCTCGCGTCAGTCAGCTCCTTTACGGAAGGGACCAAATCTCAGTCCCTTTGGCCTCCCAGCCCAGCCCAGCGTGGTGCTGGATGAATCAGGGAGCGGACTCTTCCTTCCTGCACAAGACGCTTCCACTCTATTCCTCCTCCTCTTACAAAGAACGTCTCCACTTTATATTCTCAGGCCTGGGGCCCAAGTTGCCTGTGTTATAAGATGACTGAATTTCTAAGTGGCTTGGGGTGGTGAGCCAGCAAAGAGACTGAATCCAGAGTGAGTCTGTGAAGCCATCGGGGGCAGGTGCCCGTCAAGGGACACAAGGCAGCGACGGCGAAAATTCTCGGTCCCGAGCCTGGCTGCTGTGGAGACTCTGGAAAGCACCGCCCCTTCCCGCGTCAGCACCGCCTCCCTCGGGCCGCCTCAGACCAGCCCCGCTGACACGAGGCACCTCACCCACAGCCAGAGTGGCCGGCCAAGCCTCGGGACTGAGAAGGGGGAGACATTCTTCACCGAGCACGATCTTTCCTAGATTCAAATGCGAGACACACTCTCTCTGGGATTGTCATAATTCTGACTGTCCTCTGCTCCACACCAGCCCAGCCCCAACCCCAACCCCAACCCCAACCCAGCTCCTTGTAAAAACCACGCCAGGAATTGCAGATGTGCAAGTCTGGGAATCCGCAAAGCCTTGGACGCGTGGCACAGCAGTTTGATTCCCCTGCAGGAGCCTGAGCAGACCTCCCCACCCCAGGGCTGCTGGAGGCAGGAGGTCGCTGTGGGCTCACCGCCGCCTTCCCTTCCCCGGCCCCGACCAGGGGCAGCTTCTTTCCTCTCCCCGTTCTGGGGCTACCCTATGGCCAAATGTTTGCTTTCACAATGAGAAGCCAGTTCTGATGTCCTTGCTTTTAGAGTTGTTCTGAGAATTTTATAACTCCCCTGAGGATAATGGGAAACATTTTAAGACATCACAAAAGCAGGTTTGGAAAACCTGGGATAAGACATTCCTTCGTTCCTTCTAAAAGGAGTCCCGTTTAAAACCACATCTTAAATAGCTCACAATCAAAATTTCCAGGCTCATCAACAGTAAATAAACTTTCACTGGGCAGCAAATCAGTAGCCTGTGTCTGTTTCAGCCAAATGATTTTAATTTAACTGATGACTATAAGATGTCAGCACATCACGGCCTACTCTGCCAGGAATAGAGGGTCTGCAGAGAAGGCTCCCAGGAAGGAAATCCCTTCCACACCAAACACCAGCCCGAAGGAGGCACTTGACAGCGAAAAACCATTAAAAATGATTCCTGAAAACAAGCAACTTGCCAGAATTCCACATCGCCTGAACAGCCAAACCTTTGTTCTTCTCAGTGCCACCCCCTTGGTATTTGAAAACACTACATCTGTGTCCATGTCCCTGTGACTTTTTTCCTGCGGTAGATGCAAGAGGCAAGAGCCCAGGCCCATTTGAAAAACACTCCAGGCTAGTTTTTAAGCAGAGCCGAGAAGAAGACATAGAACCTTACTTACATGATGACGTTATTCTAGTTGAATAGAATATTGAGTAATAAGAGAAAATGTCTCCCTCCCCCCAGCTCCTACCACCACTGCCAGGACAGAGGCTTTCTCCTGCCCGCATGTGTGTTAGCATCTGAGCCTGGCTGCTGGAGGGGGCGGAGGCCTAAGAGCCCCAGAAAGCTGCATTTCAGGGATTATACCAGACAAGCCTGCTTTGGCAAAACGCAGGGAAGGGAGGCTGGGGAGAGGCTCTGGGCGCTGGGACCGATGGCAGAGGCTCTGGGATGGCAAACACGGTTGCCTGTGGGCTTACAGGGTGTGTGGGTCCCCCTTGTAGCCTATCTTCACCGTTAGTATTCTAGCCACGTGCAGAAGTGTGGTGACAAAACTCAGTCGAGGCAGTGGAGATATGGGGACCCCAGGGGACTCACTCCCAGAGGGAGAGGTGGAGGGCTGGCCCCAGGGCTGCAGTCCCAAGAGCACAAAGTTGTGCTGTTCCCAGCCTGGGCAGCGGTGGGAGGCTCTGCTCAGACCCCAGGGCATTCTGCACAAACCGAGCAGGATGCCCAGCTTCAGAAACCTGCTCATGCACGCAGCAAGGAATCTGCCCTCTCTTCTGCAATTAGCTTGTTCCCACCACAGAAGGAAAAGAAAAGAAAAAGCACTCTTTACTGCTCCCACCACCTCTCTGGCTCCAAAGGTACTTGCTCAGCTTACTCCAGATGGAGGTTTGTGAGATTTTTGTCCCAGAACCCATTTTCACTGGTTATTTCCCTGCTCCCATTCTGCCATGATCCTGGGATTTCTTCCCTCCAATAATAATTCCTTGTTATACCATGGCCTGGTAAACTTATTACAGAAAACTTGACCGAATTATCTCCAAATACCCTATTACCCATCACAAAGCCTCATAAACAGAAAGCATTTGACAAATGTTTCTTAAATTAATTACTGACGGTAAGAGCTTGGCTCTACTAATTTATATGTATTTTTAGAAAAAGGAGGCTCCCAGTCTTGTCATTTGTACATTTTGAACACATAAACCCTAGAGGTTAAAGTTGACTGTGTATCTTTCAACTATTAAAAATCATCCATTGGCCAAAGGCATAACGTAACTCCATTCATCTTTATGAAGAAGTGTGACCACCTGGCTTCCCCCTCTCCTTTCAACCCATTCCCAGGCTCAACATTTTAACCGAGCTAGCCAGGAGAAGACCTAAGGCCAGGTAGGATCAACTCACCTATGACATTCCGGATGTCATCTTCTTCCTCAGGGCTCAGGGTGGCGCTGGCGGGGATTGTGCCCTGCCCGGCGGTAACATCTGTCCCGACTGTGGTGGTGGGCACTGGGGTCGGGAGGGCAGTTTCCAGAAGTGTGTCCCCAGGAGCCACTGCCAGGGAAGCTGAGGCTGGAGGTGGCTGGGTAGCTGTCTGTGCCACGGTGGTAGGTGGCACCTGTGTAGAATGTTGCAAGACTGCCTCCCCCATGGGGGCTGGAGACCCGGAGGTGGCTTGGAGCATGGTTGGGAGGTGTTCAATGGAGGCAGAGAGGGGCAGGTCAGTGACTCCCGGAGCTGGGGTTGAGGATTCAGGCAAAGCAGGGGACAGCAGTGTGGTCTGGTCAGTTGTCACAGCAGTTCCGAGGCGGGTGGCTGCTGGCCTCCGGGGGGCGCTGGTCCGCAGGTTGTCATGTCTCAGCAGCTGATCTTCAATCAGTAAATCCATGCCGTTGTCGCCACTGAAAAACGTGTCACCTGTGACACAAACACAAGGTTCACGTGCAGCATGAGAAGAGAGAGGAAGAGCCTTTAGATGACCAAAAGCATGTGGTATTTTGGCAGATGAATACAAGGCTTTTCTTTTCTCAGCGTGACACCCTGATTTAGAGATGGAGCCCAGGTGGGACTTTAGAAGCAGGAAGGCTGGAAGAAGAAGGTGGAAAGGAGCACAGGGAGAAGGAAACTATTTCCCGAGTATCTCCAAAAGGACGGTTGCTAGACTTGCCTCAGGATTCAGTCATCACTGTTAGCATCTCTGAGGATGCAGAGCCATGGGCCAGCATGCCTGATGGCGGGAGGAAGTCTGTCATCCATTTCTCCAACAAGCATTTGTGGAGCATGTACAACAATAAGAGTGGGCAAAACAAAGATCCCTGGCCTCATGAGGCTTCTATCTTGTCAGGGAGACATTAAGCAATAAATAGATGTATAGTATGTTTGGAGGTGCTATGGGAACAAAAAGTAGAGGAGGCTAAAGAAGGTCCAGAGAACTGGGGAGGGAGGGGAAATATGCAGTAATAAAGAAAGTGGTCAGGATGGGACCTGTCGAGATGGATAAGAGCAGAGGCTTGGAGGAGGTGAGGGACTTAGCTAGGGGACATCTGGGGGAAGAGTGGTCCAGGTGGAAGTGACAGCCATGCAAAGGCCCTGAGGCCAGGACATGCCTGGCGAGGCTGAAGAGCAGCGGGGAGGCCAGTGTGGGTAAAGCAGTGTGTGTGTGTGTGTGTGTGTGTGTGTGTGTGTGTGTGTGTGGCGAGGTGGGGCGTGGGGGAGCTAACAGGACATGAGGTCAGAAAAGGAACAGGAGCCAGGTCAAGTAGGGCTGGGGGGCCGTGTATGGACTTCAGCTTTTATTCTGAGTGAAATGGGGGAACCTGCAAGGTTTTGAGCAAAGAAGAGATGTGGGAAGGCAAAGCTTTCTTACAGAGGACACATGGAGTACTAACAACACAAGAAATATTGATAAATTGGATTTCATCTGCTCATCAAAAGATACCATTAAGGAATTGAAAAGGCAAGCCACAGATGAGGAGAAAATTCTTGCAATGCATGTGGCTGACAAAGGACTTATATCTAGAATATAATTTTTAAAACTCCCACAAACACAAATGAATAGTACAAAAAGACAAACACAGTTAAAACAGGCAAGATGATTACACTATTCTCAATTGGGTGGAGAATAAACTGTAAGGAGGCAAAGGCAGAGGCAGGGAGACAAGTCAGGAGGCTGTGCACTAGGCCACGACAGGGGAAGGGACAAGAAGGGGTGAGGCCTTCTGGGGCTCTGCGCAGGGAACAGAAAGAAGGAAAGCAGGGGAGGCAGGTGGCAAGAAGGAACACAGGAAGAGGATGAGAAAGGACACAGGATGATGATGGGGAAAGGGCTAATTCATTTTCTGTGAAAAAATAAGAAGGGTGGAGATGAAAGGGGAAGTGATGGATTGTCTCAGACAGGAAGCCCAGGGACTTTGGGGTGGGGGGGAGAGGCAGGGAGAAACAGCAGAAGGCCGCTGTGGGGCCTGGAGAAAGTCATTCCCACCTCTGAGCCTTGATTTCCTCATCTGCAAATGGGAGGAGTGGATCAGAGGGCACTGAGGTCCTTCCAGCTCAGCCAGGCCCTGCCACGTGGTCTTCTGCAAGCCCCCATTTTGCAAATGAGGCCCAGAGAAGTCAAGTGACTTGCCCAAGGCCACTCAGCAAGTTGTGAGGAAGTGCAGCAAGAACTCTGGATAACTTGTAATTGCAGGGAATTCTCAGGTGACCACACAAGCTCTTAGGGGCCACAATAGTAATCAGACTTCAGGGGATGTAATCAGACTTACGGGAATCCATGTCCACCAGACTCCGGCCCCAGGGTTCAAATGGCGACTCCCTCCCTGCCCTGTCTCTGGGGCAGCCTGGCTGACCCCAACTCACGGTGCTCCTCGATGTCGTTCTCCTCCTCAGGGTCCTTGGCTTTGTAGTAGGTGATGCCCCGGATGACGGTGGGCTTGGAGGCTGGCCGGCCCCTCAGGTGGACCTGCCTCTGCAGGGGCCGCTGGGGCTTCACCACCTCAGGCGGAGCCAGAGGCCGCGTCTGCAGGAGCTCAATGGAGTTGATCTGCTGGGACACGGTTTCTTCCTGCAGAAACCGCTCCTCGTACTGCAACTCAGAGGGGA
Organism: Cabassous unicinctus; assembly: GCA_029593785.1. Taxonomy (NCBI): domain Eukaryota; kingdom Metazoa; phylum Chordata; class Mammalia; order Cingulata; family Chlamyphoridae; genus Cabassous; species Cabassous unicinctus. The sequence continues at coordinate 9,681 of JAQZBX010019093.1, forward strand.
CACAAGGGAAGGTCAGGTCACTGGTCAGAGAGGCTGTGGCCAGGTGGGGGCTGCTGGAGGCCACAATCCTAAGAGCAGCTAATCATTTCCTAAGCACTTCCTATGAGCCAGGCACTGTTAATCACTCATTCAATCTTCTCAACAGTCCTGTGAGGTAGGAACTATTTTGATCATCCCCATTTATAGATAAGGAAACTGAGGCACAGAAAGGTTAAATGAATCACGTAAGGTCCTACAGCAGGTAAGTGGTAGAAGCAGGAGTAGAACCCAGGGCAGTGTGGCTCCAGAATCTATGCCTGAACCCTATTCTGCCCAACAAACATGGTTCTCCTCTCAGCTCTGGCCCAGGGATGCCACTGGCTTAAATCAGATAGAAGTTGTCCCCAGAGGGCTTTGTGTGTGAGCAGCATGCCAGGCTGGGACATGAAGCCTGAGAATGGAAATGCCCAGCAGCTCAGGATGAAGAATGACTGCTAGTATAGCTGCCAGAACGGGCTTCCTATAACTCACCATTCCCCAGCTCAGAAACCCTTCATGGTTCCCTACCACATAGAGAAGGCAGTTCAAAGTCCTTGGCCTGGCATTCTAAACTTTTAAAAATCGACTTTGACCTATCTCAGTGTTCTTCTCTCCTGCCTCCGCCCCACCCCCAATCCCACCCCGAATGCCCTCCATATGCCCTCCATGCTCCAGTCCCTTGGCTGACTGCTGAACGTCTTGTCTCTCCTGGTGTGGCTGGTCTTTGCTCAGACTCTTTTCTCTGTCAGGAAGGACATTCTCTTCCCCCATATATCTACTTATTGAAATCCTATCCATTTTTCAAGCCCTGCTAAAATCTCAGGTCTCCAAAGAAATACTCCTGGAATTAATCTTTCCTACCCAATCCTTACTTTGTACTTTTGTGGCAGAGACTTCTAATATACTGCCCACATTCCCTGCTCCTTTCTTCCTTACAAATAGGAACCTGATTTTATGGGAGTGGCCATGTGACTAAGTTCTGGTCAATATAGGTGGAAGTTGATGGGAGAAGCTCTGGGGAAAGTGTCTTAAAACAGAGGCTCAGGGGGGCGGATGTGGCTCAAATGGTTGGGCGTCCGTCTGCCATATGGAGGGACCTGGGTTTGATCCCCGGGACCTCCCAGTAAAATTAAAAAAAAAAAAAAAAAATGCTCTGTGTGCCAGTGAGCCGCCAGGCCCCAGGAGCCATGCAGCAAGATGATGATTTAAAAGGAGAGAGACAAGACAAGATGCTCTGAAAGCTCCAAAAACCAGGAGCCGAGGTGGCACAGAGGGCAGAACACCTCTCTCCTATATCGGAGGTCTCCAGGATCGAATCCTGGTGAAGACTGGAGGAGGAGGATGAGAAGAGATGAAACAGACACAGAGAATTGCCCAGCGAATGGACACAAAACAGCAAATGGGGAAGGGGTGGGTTTAAAATGGATCAAGTAAATAAATAAATCTTTAAAAGAGATTAGAGAAAAGACAGAGGCTCAGTTAGGAAGCATCTTTTGCACTCTTCTTCATTTCTCTGACCTGAAATGTAGACAGGATGGCTGGAACTAAGCAACCATATTGTGACCATGAGGGAATTTTGAGGATGGAAGTTATTAATGACATCTTGGAGTTAAGTATACCAGCCCTGGACTGCCTGCCTCTAGAGTTCTTCTACATGAAAGAACAACAAAGCCCTCTATTGTTTAAAGCACTGGATTTAGCTCTGTTATCCAATGCTGAACACAACTCCCAACAGATACAAGTCTTTGCTTCTATTATAGCACCTATCCCAGCCTGCCACCATGGGCATTATTTATGGGTGTTGTCTCTGTAGACTGAGAAACTGGAAGTACACAGACCAGGAGTTCATCTTTGACTCCTGCAGGTGGATGCTCCTTAATATTTGTTAAATTGAATTTTTGAATCACAACAAGTCCTGAGGAACTTTCTACACATGTGACTGGCACAGGTATAGATGCTCATGAGCTGGTCTCTGGGTATCATAGGCAGGCTTGTGACCTGGTGTCTGGGCATCTTGGTAGCACCATGGTGACAGTTGCCATCACATAGAAGGACCACCCTATCCTCCACAGAGCTGCTGCCAAAGGACTGACCTCTTGTGTCCACCATATGGCAGGGTCTCTGGGCCCTGCCTTGGTCAGTCCAGCCATGGCCCTACCCAGGATCACAACTGCCCACCTTTAAAAGTAAAGGACCTTGGAAGCAGGGCCTGCGAGCTGGCTGTGCTCAAAGTCAGGGCCACCCCACAGGCGGGTCTGGCCCCTGAGAGGCAGGGGCTCTACCAGCAAGTGTGTGGGGAGCAAAGGGGAGTATGGCCCAGCCTTGCTCTTATGAGGAGCCAGATTGCCAAAGAATGAAGATGCAGCTTTCTGGGGCCACCCCCACCTTGGAAAAACCCCTTCTCACCAGGAGGAGGTGGGTGAGTGCCTTTAAAATCCTGTAATCCAGACCTTGGTGAAACCCACCCAGAGAGCAGAGCCCTCTAGAAACAAAACCTCTGCCCCAGATGTCCAGTGCCTGAGGGTGGAGCAGGACCTTCAGGTCACTGAATGCTAGCTGGCAGGGACCCAGTGACTGCAGCCAACTTTCTCACGTTGCATGGAGGGAACAAGAACAGGCTCTTGTTTTGACCTTCACAATTTGGCCTGGAGGAAACCCAGGGTCCTCACTCCTGAGCACACCCTCAAGTCTGTACTCGTTCTCCCATGACGAGAGAGCCGATCCAGACAGCACGATACATGAGGCAGTTCTGAGATGTGCATCCCTCTCTGCACAGCACACAGTGCGCTGACTCCTGGAAGACAAGGGATCCCCTTCCACCAGCACCCCCCGGCAGGGGCCGCAGAGCTGCCTGTGCCCCTCACTCCTGCTACCCACTGTCCCTCGATGCCCTGCTCTTGCTGGCGAGGTGGCCTGGACTAGAGGTGCAGGGGGTTCGTGGTTGGTGATGATGGTATTTCAGTGAGCTCCTATTAGGGCCAGGCACCTTCCTTATGTTTTTAACCCTTATAACAACTGGGCAGGGGAGATATTATTACCACATTTTATAGATGAGGAAACAGAGGCTCGGACCGATTTAATCACGTGGTTGAAAGTCAGTCGATTCGGTGGCTGGGAGGAGGACTCAGTAAGTCACAGATGTCAAGCAGACCTGGGGCTGCCTGCCTTCAGAGCCAGGGCTTGTCCTTGAATTAAGCCACGGTGCCCACAGCCATGACCACGGGACTGACTGGTTTGCCTTCCAGAAACTCATCTATATCCCCAGGTCTTTGGGGCCATGGACTGGTGACTGTCCAGCAGACTTCGGGGATCCCTCATTTCCCACTGGAATGAGCTGCCTGAGAGGCTGGCAGAGGCCCCGGCCACAGCCCCTGACTCAGACGCTGGAGGCATCTAATTGCTGGACCCCGGTTTTCCCTGCATTGCAAAAGCAGGTTGTCATTTCTTCGTGGCAAACCCCAGGAACTGTCTTTAATTCCAGGCTCTCAGGGACAGGCAGGAACTGTAGTTCTTTCTCCCAGCCAAGGGGATGGAGCAAGACCACGGACAGCCTTTGCCAAAGAACATATAATTTCCGTGGATTCACTGGCGACAGGCTGCACTGGGCGGCAGCAGCCCCCACCAACCTTTGATTTCCTCTCTCTGTTCATCCAAGAGTCTGCTGCATGACTTCAACTGCTGGCGTCCCGAGGTTCCCACTCCCACCCTGCCCCTCCACTCCCAAGCCATCCCCCAGAGCCCCCTGCCAACCCTCCAAGCAAGTATCTTCTTGGAGAGAGGCCTCCAAGAAATTGCCACTCGTCATTCTGAGAAACCCCTGACATCATCTACAAAAACCCTGAAAACAAACAGCCAAGCCCAAACACCCCGTTTGTCCCTTTTGCAGCCTCCAAGATTCACCGAAGAGACAAACCATTGGAAAGGGAGAGGAAGAGCCTGCCCTTGGGCTTCCTTCACCGCTTCCCCCTTTCTCAGTCCCTCCCCGGCCCTCAGCTCTAGCCCCGCCACCCTGGTTTGGGTGGATTGTGCTAACTTCAGCAGTGTGAAGAGTGGGGACTTGTGGAGGGAAATAGACTTTGCTGAGCAAGGAGAAACAGTTTGGTGTGTTTGATTTGGTTTGCTGTGTGCCCTCAGGAAATCTGAACTGGGTTCCTGAACACACCACATAATGTGTCATTAAGACAACAGATGAATTCCCAAGCTTAGCCAGCTGGGAAATGGGAAACCAGAGAGGGCAGGGGATGCCTGAGACCCTGGGCAGCTGAGCAGGCTGAGGGTGCCAGGTGTGCTGTGACAAGCTAAGCTGGGCCCCAGGTGTGAGGAGCAGGTGCCTCCAAATGCCCTTCCAGCCCAACTGTTCTCTGGTTCTTTGGTTTACCAGCTCACACCCACTCAGGGATGGCCCACAAAGCAGGCAAAACACATGCTCAGTAGCCCAGCAAGCCAGAGACACCCAAAAAAGAGAATAAAAAATAATTTTGAAGGAATATATTTCCAAAAGAAGTATCAGAGGAGTCATGATGGGAAAAGCCAGGAAATTATAAGTATAAGCCTATACTTATTTTAAGGTTTGGAATTGTTTTTCTGTTGAGCTACATATTGGGGAGGGTGGCACCACAATCTCGTCAATGCTTGTTGCTTCTCTCGTCCTGATCAGCCTGCTCTCCTGCCTTCAGAAAACATGTGACCAAGATTACCCAAACCCACAGCTGCTGCCTGCTTAGCACCACTTGGATGAGTTTCACACCCCAGGAGTCCTGATCCCACACCCGCAGCCTTATTTCCTGTCTTATCCCAATTCTAAAGGAGCCAGGCAACAGAGTCCTACACAACAAAGCTTCCCAACCTTTTTCCACATCATGGCACACAGAGGAACCAGCCCAGGGGCTCGAGCTGTCCCAGGCCCTGCTCAACCCACATCCACCCACCTGCCCGGGGCTGAGGGGATCCCTCAATGGCACACCTGGAATCCACTCCCCAGACACCACTGTGCCACAGCTCTGCCGTCTACCACCCACTCTCGGCAATCAGGTAAAGTAAGCAAGGCCTCCCTCTCTTAAATACTGCCACCCCCTGGTCTCCCAGGGACCCCTTTTATAAATACTCCATCCAGACCTGCCTTGATAATAGCATCCCACACTCTTCAAGTCCTGCCACCCAAATTTACCTGTTTCCTCTTTTATTCTTTTGGGTTGTCTCCCAAATTAATGTCTGGTTTTTGGACATAAATTCAGGAGATAACCCAATACATTAAGTGGTAACGTATTTCACCACTAGCACACAAACATAACTTATTAACAGGAGGCAAAAGAAACAGGCACCGAATGGGAGGTATTTTAAAACAAGTTGGTTTTTGGCATCTCTCAATCACATTAGACAGCACGCCATTCCACGTATGGGGACACCACTGGGTAGGAAGAGCCAAAGGTTTGAGACCCTCTGCCACCACTTCCTGGCTGAGCAAAGGAGACCATGGACATTTCGGGATCTGTTTCCTCATCTTTAAAATAAGGATATAGATCTCTGCCCGGTTGGTTTTCAGAGATGTGTTAAGGGCATGTGGTATAGTTATGAAAGAATGTAGTAAATCACAAAGTGCCTTATAAATAAGGGGAACTGTTAAATTTATTGTCTAAACAGGGATGTTTTTGATAGCAAAAGAGTTATGCCAGGACTGCTGGAGTGAATCAGGACAGTCCTAGACAAACCAGCCCCTATGTTCCTTCTTACTTAAAATTGTGGGTGGGGGGTAGGGGGGAGGAACAGATGTAGCTCAAGTGGTTGAGCACCTGCTTCCCACATACGAGGTCCCGGGTTCGTTCCCCAGTACCTCCTAAAAACAAAAACAAAACATACAAGCAAACAATTGAAAAAACCAACTTGGGGGAGCCGGTGTAGCTCAGTGGTTGAGAGCCAGCTTCCCACATACAAGGTCACAGGTTCAATCCCTGGCCCTGCTCCTTTAGGGAAAAAAATTGTGGAGAATGCTCACAAAAGGGGTATAATTACAAGAATTGGGACTGAGACCCAGGAAACCCATGCTGAGTCCTGGCTTCAACACCTACTCACTGAATGCCCCCTGGGCTTCAGTGCTAAGTAAAAGAATGTCAATTTCTGTTCCCATCAAACCCATACAGCTGTCGTACAGACGAAGGGAGCTCTTCACAATGAAAGGACGGAAACCTGAAAAGCTCTAAGCAAAGGTGAGATGCTGGGATCATGTTTTCCAGGGCTATGATCAGAGGCCTCTGGAGGCCGGGGCTGTACCTCTGTGTGGGCGTAGGCTGCGGCCGCGTCCCCCTGCAGAGCCGAGCGGATATCTGGCATGCTGTCTGGGATGTGATGGGAGCAGTTCTCTTTGCCTCGCTTGTTCATCGCGGTCCGAATATCTTCCATGTCCTCTTTGATTTGCTCGTTTTCCTTGGTAAGGTTTTTAGAAACTTCCTGAGAAAACAAAACATTTTCAAAGAGGATCCATGAAAAGGGCATCAGAGGCAGCTTCCCAGAATAGCTGGATGCTGAATGGATTTTGAATCCTGGGAAGACTGTTGGCAGGCTTGGAGATGCCCCTTCTACTCTTAGTTACTTTTAGAGACGGTTGACAACATTGAGATCCAAGAGTGGCCAACTTTGGCCCCAATTGTAAAGTTTCTATGAGCATCTACATTTTTAAATGTGATTTTCCCTGTTAGATCCTGTTTATAGGCTGGTAGAGGAAGCAACCCTTTAAAATAGAGGAAGCATTTGCTTTCCATCTTCCTTTAACAAGACAGATACGGGAAGTGTGAAAGCTCTGACAATGCCAGGCACAGCCTGGTAAGATGCTACAAATGTCCAAGACGGAAGCCAAGGGGGCTCAGAGCCAGGGCGGGGGGTTGGTGTGCAGGTCTGCAGGCAGAGCATGACATCCAGACACCGGGGCTCCGGGTGGCTACTACAAGGGCTGCCCAGAAGAGCCCCCTAGGTGCTTCTGGAAACTAACCAGCCTCCAGAACCCCCAGCCAGGCCGTTCTGATGCATGCCAGATTTGGAGCACTAAAAGAGCTTGACGTGTTCTGTGGACCTTAGGCCAAGCCAGCATCTCTAAATTGCACCGAATTAACTGTGAGAGCTAAAGCCCACAGAAAAGCTCTAGTTTCAAGCTCACCCAGAATGACTGGTCCTACTGAGCAAATGTCAGTCCTGATAGGTGTTATCAGGGCAGTCAAGTGTGACGGTTAAGAGCCTCAATTCTGGAGGCAACAGTCGGATGCACAGCTCAACCTGCTACTGCTAGGCCTGTGACCTTGGGCAAATTACTTCAACTCCCTGTGTTTCAGTTTCTGACTCTCTAAAATGGGGATAATACTAGCAATCCCCCCATAGGTTGTTAAGACGAATGGACCCCAGAACTCAAGTTTAACCCCTTCATTTTACAGATGAGGAAACTGAGGTCCAGAGTGAGGATGTGAGTAGCCCAAGGTCATAAACATAGGGGCAGAGTTGAACCCAGCACTCAGCTTCCAGGACTTTGCTTCCTCAGTTCACTTTCTGCATTGCTTAGAGCTTGGGGAGAGGGTCCTGGCACTTGGCCAGCTCTCTAGCGGCGCCAGGCACATCAAAGGAGCCAGAGAATACTCGCAGCTCCTCTCAGGACATGCGAAGGGAGGAAACACATATGCAGAGCAACATGGAAATGCTGGACTCTAAACCCTGGCTCCTCCAAGTGTGGTCCATGGACCCACAGCCCAGCCATCACTCAGGAGCGTGTGGGAAAGGCAGACTCTCAGGCCCTGACTGGCCCACTGAATCAGAATCTCCATTTTAACCAGATCCCCAGGCGATTTGCATACATATTAAAGTTTGAGAAGCGCTGCCATAAAAGTTGGCAGGACAGCACAGAGCTGCTGGCAATGGGGAAGGGGGCCGTGAGAGAGGCCTGCAGGAGCCATGTCCTTCCTGGGGCCGACAGAGGAGCTCCTGGTCAGGAGTTCTGTACATCAGCACCGGCTAAGGGCAGCACCTGGTCTACCGCGTGTAGCTCTCACATCCTGAAACAGATGCTCAAGCCTGCCAGGCTCAGGAATTCATTTTGTTTCTTCTTCATTTATACGCTAATGTGCTCCGTTCTAGGCATGGAGAGGGGTCAGGCATCAGCAAGACCGACGAGGACACTGCTTTGATGAAGCTCACGCTCCACTAGGGGCAAGTAAGCAAAAAGCAAATAAATAAGAAAGCATCAACTAGTGAAAAGTGCCACAAAGAAACCACAGCGGGGCCACGGGAAGGATGCAGGGGCTGACTCCTCAGTGCTGGAAACTCTGGGTGGACCCCATGGCTTTGGCCTAAACATACTTCTCTTTAAAACAAAACCCACCTGGTTCCTGAACACCCTTGAAACAGCCCTGGCCACGTCCAGCCACTGTGAGGTGAAGGGGCAGTGCCCTAGATTTCGCTCATGCCCCCAAGATCTCGGGCTTCCCAGGTCCCTAGAGAGCCCCCTTCTCATCGACTGATAAATCGGTGCCATTTTTCTGGATTTCCACAGAGGAGGGTTGAGGAAGGCCTGGCCCTGAGAGCTCGGAAGAACAATATAGCTTATTCCTCTCTTGGGAAGGGCAGAGCCCACCAGCCGCCTGAACAAACACCCTCCAGCCTGCACGTTCAGGCCAGCAGTGGCTGCACGTCCCTGAACCCCCACCCCCACCCGCAGCCACCTCCAACGCCGGGGGTACTGGCCTCGCAGGGCTCTCCCCACTCCTCCGTGGGGCTCGGCTTTCCCCACGTCCAGGGCCTCTTGTGGGGGCGCAGGGGATGCTGCCCACACAGGGAGCTCGCTGTCAATCCCACCTGCAGGAGGGTGAACCCCATGACCTCATGCCTCAGGCTCTTCCTCTCTGGGACAGCTGCAGCCATGACATTTACAGTGTGTGTGACTTGGCGGTGGGCGGTGCTGGCAGTGCAGCCGAGGAGGCAGGGAAGGCACCTATCGGGTAGGGGCGAGCCCACCATGTGGCCCCTGCTGCTGGGAAGAGGAGGAGGGAGAAAGAGAAGGCAGGCAGAGGCCTGGCACAGAAGGCATGGGAGACCATGGCAAATAAGGATCTGGGGACTCTGACACGAGCAAGTGCCTCGTGCCCATGGGGCATGCAGCTGGTCTACTTGCTGACTCTAAGCCCGTGTTACCAGGTGGGGACAGGTGTCCTGAGGACAGCCAGAGGCCCAGACACCCAAGGGGAAAGAGCGTACAAACTAGGCAGGGTCCCTGGGCAAGGGGGTAACAGTGTGTGGGTGGAGTTGGGGGTACAGCTTTGATGAGCCATAGAGGGCTGACTCGGCCAGGTGTGCACACGGAAGGAACGGATGCAGGAAAAGGCTGTTCCACAGGACTCTGTCTTGATCTTGCCACGCTCCTGGAAAATGTGGACATGCCTGGGTGAAACCAGGTAGCGGCTTAAACCAAAACCATTGGGGCCCATGGGTAAGGTGACTGTGGGGCAGAGCGGCTGGCAGCACTCTGCGGATTTGTCTTCTCGACCAGAACTATGGAAGAGAGTGTACGCGATGGGAAGGTCTGGGACAACACCCTCACTGCCATAGCCTGATTCTAGAACGACGTAAAGTGAGTCAGGTACATCTTTAGGGCCCTGTTAGTAAAAGAAGGAAATAATGATACCTACGTCACCAGGCTTGGTGTGGAGAATGAATGAGGAGATGCGCATTCACTCGTGCCTGGCAATGGCTTGATAAAGGCAGGTGAAGCTAGAGCAGGACTGAGCCTTGGGCTCTCAGTAGCAGACACCCACACAGGAAAAGAAGGGTGAGCTAAGTCTCGGCGTGGCTGGGCCAGGCAGGAAGGAGAGGACTCTAGGGCAGTGTGCCTGTGAAGAGGCACACTAGAGGTGCATAGGAGGGAGCTAAGCCTAACTGCATCTGGGCCAAAGCTGGGCTCCACGTTGTGCCACACATCCGTGGGGCAGATGTGGCAGCTGCCCGGGAGGCCTGCGGGTGTCAGGCCCCATCAGTAGATGGCTGGATGCACATGGGGGCTCAGATGCAGGCGGCATGTTCCAGGGCAGAGGGGACAGGGCTCCTGGTGTGGCTGAAGTAGGGGTAACGAGGCCCCCGGTGGCAGGACCCAGAGTTCCCTTCAGCTCACCCTTCCCTCCTCCCTCTGAGGCCTCCAGGACACAACTAGGACCAGATGGCTTGGGACAGCCACCCCAGCCGACAGCTGCTTCCAGGCCCTGGTGAGAGAGCTGGAGAGGGAGAGCAGCTAGAAGCAGCCGGTCCTCCTGACAGCAGGACAGGCTGCAGGACAATCCCCCCGACACAGCTGGCGGTGGCGGGCAGGCAGAGAGCCGCCAGCTGCCACAGCCAGTCACTCGGCAGGCCCAAAAGCTGCTGAGCGTCTACCCACGTCAGGTGCTGGCGTAAGACCTGGGAAACAAAGATGACTTAGACCCCGGATGCCCTCAAGGAGTTCACAGCCTAGAAGCGGAGTCAGACAAGTAGAGCAAGAGGTCCCAGGCCTCTGACAATGAATTTCAATATCAGGGGTAACCTCACCCCTTAAACTATAGCCACCAGCTCCCTCCTTTCCTGGCAGCCCTATGCAGTTCCTACGCCAGCAGACAGACTGACTCAGAACTTAAGTCCCTCTATCCAAGAACAAAACCTTTCGTTCCACAGTCTCGAATTAGATTTGAAGTATCTATAACCTCAGGAGAGGTAATAAATTGACTTGAGTGCATATTAAGGTGCAAATAGAATTAGATAACGGTAGAGTTGAAGTGTATCTTAGAAACGTTATCTTCCGCCCCTCATCCTTTTGACAGGTGAGATCTCTAAGGTCAGAGAAGGTAAGAGAGACTCCTCTCCAAGGCTGCACTGAGTGAGGGGAAGGGCAAAGTGACTTACAGTAGCCCCTGCTCTGAGACAGATGTGACCTGGAAAGGGAGGGAGCACCCGGGGTGTCTTGGTGGGAGTAGAGGAGGCTGGGAAAGAGACAGCTCCCCTAACTCACGGCCAGGCCTGCACAGATGAAAGTTACATTTTCCTCATAGTTGGTGAAAAGATATATCCCCCAGGGTCAGGAATGCTCCTTTGATCATGCCTTCCAGACCAGAAACACAAAAGGCACCTAATCCTTAGGTCTGGGGGAGAAGCCCTCAGCAATGCCTGCGCCCACACATTCTGGGGAGAGGGCCAGTTCTGGGTCTGGGAGATCCATCACAGCCTTTAAATCTCACTTGGATGCAGCATTAGCAGGAGAAAAGGCTGCAGGTGGCACACAAGGTTCCCTGGTGCCCATCTGTGCTCACGGACGGGGTTTGCAAGCTCCAGCAGGCAGGTGTGGCAGAAGGGGAGGGGTCCCACACCCCAGAGGGGCGGGGCTTCGGCAAGAGGAATCACACTTTGGAAACTGGGAGGCCTGCATGAGCTCTCCCCCCTGCCCCATACACAAAGGCACAAGTGTACACAGTCAAAAGCACAGCCAAGTACTTAAAAGAAGTTTACAGGGGTCCTGCAGCTAAGTGGGGGGTGGGGCACCTCTTCACAAAGACTTGCAGTTTTTATGGGAATGACTTAATCCCACTAAAGCCTTGAGACTAGAAGAGATTATTTTCATGATCTGTTCCTCTGTTTGTCTTTTTCTTTATTTTGGTAATAATTCTGCTCCTAAAAGTAGCATGGCGACAGCGTGGTAGGTGCAGCCCATGCCTCTGGTCCTGCTGCCTTCAGAATTCATTTTTAGGCCTGGGCAGCCTGCTGGTCACTGGATCTCTGGGTGCACGCAGAGTACATGGTGAAAGTCCTTGAGCTGAATCAGGGCCCCGGCCAAGTCTAGATGCAACCAACAGGGTTGGCTTTGGGAAGCTGCAGACTTTCCTTCCACAACTTCTATTTCTCATCTTTCCTGGCACCTGTGCTCTCTGCCCACCACCCTCTACACACACACACACACACACACACACACGCACCCATCCTTCCTTCACCCTTCTCCTTCCCAGGCACTGTTAGGAAAGGATTAGCCTGGGTCTACCGCACGTGAGGTTCTGGAACTGCTGCTACTTCTTCCTAGACCAGGTCTAAAGGAATGCCCCTGGGATTTCAGCCTCCCTCGGGTGGAGAGGAGCCATATTCTTAGAACACAGTGAAATGACCCTAGTAAGATACCCCTCCAAAGTGACAGAAATTAGAAATTGTGACAATGCCAAGTGTGGGTGAAGGTGTGTGAACCAGCAGGAACTTTCATACCCTGCTGGAGGAAGCAGCAACGCGGGCTACTGTTTTGGAAAACAGTTTGGCAATATCTCCTAGAGTTGAAGACAAACATAACTAACGACCCAGTAGTTCTAGTCCTAGTTCTATTCCATAGATAAGGGCACACAGACAGGGACATGTGTAAGGATGTGTGTGGGGCTATCGTGAATTAAGAAACAATAAACAGCCCACATATGCATCATCAGTAGAAAAGACAAACAAGTGGTGGTGTATTTATACAGTAGAATACTACACAGCCATACAAATGAATGAAGACAAAAACAACATAAAGCTGAATGAAAGACGCTCAACACAAATACACACAAAATTCTGAAGGATTCTATATATTTAAAGTTCAAAAGCAGGCAAAACTATTGTATTTAGGGATGCATCATCAGATGGTAATACTAAAAAGAAAAGCAAGGAAGATGATGACCATGAAAGTCAGGAAAGCAGAAACAGGTCTAAGTAGGAAAGGGCACAGGAGGGGCTTGGGAGGCATTGCCGCTGCTCTATTTCTCGAGCTGGGCGCTGGTTACATGGACATTTGATTTATAATAATTTGTTAAGCTGTGCATTCATGGCTGATGCACTTTTCCATGCATGCATTATTTTTCAAAATTTAAAACAAAAGCTTAACAAAAATCACTGCACTAATCAGTGAGACTCTGGGCAGCTCAGCTTCCATTTCCCTCTCCTTCATCTGCAAATGGAGTTTCCATCCTTCTGTCCTCCTACATACTCGAAGTGGAGATACACAGGCCCCTGCTTATACTGCCCAGCACTGACCTGACTTTGAACCAAACGTCCCTCCAATCTGACCTCTTTTGTTTTGTTTGCTCTCCAAGGAACTCCCCTCGGGAGCATGCCTGCTCCTCCTGCAGAGCCAGGGAGAGGGAACGTTTTTGTATTCACCTAACATTCTGCCTTTTCAATTACTGAAGACTCCAGACAGAGTCGGCCGGCACAGGCCAGCACACCAGTGGCTGAACCTCAAACCCGATATGGGCCCAGGGGACCAAGACCCATCCAGAGACTCTACTGTCACCCAGCACCCTGGGTGCACCACCCCTGTGCCTCAGACTGCCTGGTTTGGGAAAACCTGCCACCAACCCTGGCAGCAGGGTCTGCGCCTGTCCCTACGTGGGACCCTCCCTGATGCAACTTTAATTCTATTTAATCCTAATGTGATTTATGGGATAGAGCCTGGTTCTGCCTAGAAATTCCCTTGGAAGAGCTATTGTTTTAAGTTCTGGTAAGGAAAAACTGATGCCTGCAGGGCAGACAGCAATGCTTCAAGGAAAATTACAGGGTCGATTAGAGAGAGTCCTGGACCAGGAACCAGAAGGCCTGAGCGCAGCCCTTCACTCCCCAGCAGCGTGATCTTAGGCCAGTCACCTAACTTCCTTAGGGCTCACACCCTGCCCAGTCCACAGGAACAGATGGGCTAAATGTATGTAGAATTCTTTAGAAACAGAAAAGTGCTACACAAATGTAAGAAATTATTATTATCTTTACAAAGGTCCAGTTTTTGCTACTAAGCACACATTTTTTTTTTAAAAAGAGAGACTCTATCGGATGTAACTAAGATTATTTTTGGCAAAAACCCAGTTACTGGGTGACTGAGCAGAAGACACCACCCTGCCAGGTTAGTGGCATTGCACCAAATTCACCCATTCCTGCAACCAGCAGGGAGAACTCAGCTAGAAGAGAGCTCACTGCCCTTGATCAGAGAGCAACCCACCGGCCTTTCAGGGGAGCAGCTGACCTTGGCCTCAGAAGCTCTGTGCTCTCCCCTGGACTATCTTTCCCTGGCTGTGTTCATCAGACAGAATGAAAATCCTGCCAACATCAGGATTTGTTGATGTTGCTCCTGCGGAAATGCAATCCTCTTTGAAAGAAGCACCGCAGGTTTGGATGTTTCTGGAGGCCAAGGGAAAGGGAGGCACTCTTCAGTGCTGAACCCTGATTTAGTTCCTTCTGAACTCACCTGAAAAGGTCAGCAAGTGGTTTTAAATATGAGGATGAGTTCCACGCTGGCACAAAGTGGGTGGTGGGCTAAGGCCCACTGGTAGGACAGTGTTGGCCATTCCTAATCTCACCATTCCCGCTGTCAACGCTGAGGAAGGAGAGACTCACAGGGCCCCAGGGTCTGGTCGTCTTGGGAGCCCCTCCAGGGAGAGGGCGCAGAGGGTGAGGAGGGGACTGCCCACCGCGACCCGCCCACAAAGCTGGGGTTTCAGAGCCCTCTCCCCAGGTCTTGTAAACTGACGTGACGACACACCTCCCTGCCCTCCCAGAGCCAATGGTCATCTTCAGAAAACACTCCATCATGGCACTGGAGTGGCAAGCCGAAGGGGAAGAAGGAACAGGGCGCCAGCTGCCAGGAACACTGTTCGGAGTGGGAGGAGCGTGCTCAAACAGAGCCTTACAACGGCAGTGTTTCGTCATCTTTGTCCCAGATTTCTTGGCAAAGTAACGTGGGAATGTTTGCCCACTCAATCCCTGGCCATAACTCAAGTGCCTTGTTTTAGTTAACCATTTCACACTATTTTCATAATGACTAGCTCAGCTTTTATCCCCTTGGCAATCATGTAGTGTGTAGGCCACCAATCCCACCTTACAGATGGACAAAGTAAGACTCAGAGGTGGTTTCTGCCCCAAGCCACATGGCTGCTTCCTGGTGGCAAACAAGATTAATCCACTCTTTCTTGACTCCAGTGATCTTTCTACCACATCCCAGAGAGCCTTACCTTTTCCACCTCCTACATCTACTGATCACCCATCAGGGAACCTAAGTGCCTTCACGATGGACTCCCCAAAGCCCACTTTTCCATACCACTTTTGGTATGTTTACAGTCATTCTGTTATTAAATTAACCACCGACAGTCTAAAAATTAAAGTAATAGGCTTCTACTTGAAGCTGCTGCTCTTTGGATAAATGTTTCAGGTATTAGTCTAAGAACTGGATGCCAGTCAATGGGACACACCCAAAGCCTCTTACCAGTAAGGCCGGACCGTAATGCTTACTTCTTCTGGTAACTAAATGGTTTCTTATCTACATGTTAAATAGTTTCAGCAACAGAATTTAATGCCAACATTATGATTGTGTATATAACAACTTCTATGTCCCACTGTCACATCACATACTACTAGATGAAAACCAAGGCACCAGCTGTGCATCAGTCTGGAACTCAGTCATAATAATGTGGCATCTTTGTCTAAGAAAATTCCACAACAGGTCCAGCACGACCTGGGGGTGACCAGCCTGAAGATTTTCCAGTAGAGAACATTATTTAATAGTAGTCACTTTTATCTCTTCTTTCTCCAAATATGGAGATGAATTAACATACACACACACACACACGTGCATGCGCCAGAACAGTTAAAAAATAAATAAAACCAGAACAAGAAATAGGCAACCATATATCCAGGAAAGAGAAGACTCAACCTTAAAACTGGGCATAAGATGCTTATTGTATTTTCATACTTCATTTACCTCTGAGTTCCTGGGAAGTCAAGGTAAAAAGAATAATGAAAAAAGAAGCTATTTTGCATTTCTATTTCACTGTTTCTCTTTGTCACCAACAATTAGGCATGATCGTGGATGAATGTTGTATGTATATTTTTCCCTTCCAAAGAATAGAATGAGTTCTGTCTAGTCAGGTTGAACATGTTTTCTGAAAAAATACTGTGAGAAATTTGCTCCACTTTTGGGCCCCATCAAGAGAAAGACATAGAAACGTGAGGCTTCCTTACCTCCTCCAGTTTATCCACTCGTCCCACCAGTTTGGTGGTGACCGAATGCAGCTTCAAGAGATCCAGACCATAGAAGGCTCCTTCCAGCATGTCTATGAGGGTGGAGAGCTGTGAAACGAGGGCAAAGGGTTAGCACGGGGCAGGGGCAGACGGAGAGGTTCCTTTTAGCTCTCCACCCAGAAGGCTCGACAGGGAAGCAAGCCACTAGCAGGAACTGAAAGGTGGGCCCTCTGAAACTGGCATTTGTGTAGCTGGGGACCTAGTCCAGCACAATGCTGTAGCTGTGTTCTTCCTTCTGGAATATCGGGGTCAGGAAATGGGAGAAGCCTACAAGAGCAAGTAAATTCTGAGATGTAGGACATCTTTGCCAAACTGTTCATGCCTGCTTTTTTTCATTGAATCTATCCGTTGCATACATGTCTATCCTTCCTACTAGGCTGTGAGCTCCTTGAAAGCAGTGTTTATGTCTTCTTCATCTTTGTCTTCCCAAGACACCTACCAAGATTCCCTGGCCCATAACAGGTTATCAATAAATATTCTACTTCAGTGCCTGGAGGGTGTGCTTCTGACTCAACTTCATTGTCCACTGGAGGCTGGAGGGGTACCACCAAGTTTTTCTTTAGCACTAATGGCTAAACTGACCTTGGAGTAAAGAGAGGCCCCATGGCCCATCTTGGAGGGGACAAGCTGCCATAGGGCACCTGGCCTTTCTCTGTTTTTCCATACTGTCTCCCACCAGTACAGAGCCACTGGGAGGAAGGTAGCTGAGGCTCTGGGTGCATCCAGAGCAGGCAGAGGACAGGCAAAGGGGACAGATGAGATGCTTCATCTGGGCCTCCCTGCCAAAGACCACACGTTTGCAATCTCTGCTCCCCACTCATCTCTCAGCCTTGCTTCCAGATTAAGAATCCCAAGTATGAAATACTCATGTTTAGAAGACAATCTTCCTTTCTCGCCACCAGAAGACGACAGCCAAATCCTGGGTAAGAGTCATGGAAGGGAAGCTGGTTAGTTTGTATTGTGATGATTTTCTGATTCCTCATAGAAAAATTTGCCTGCTGTTGTTCCAGAAGCCCCCAAGAGTCCAACCCTATGCCTGGGTGACTGGGGCACTTGGTTCAGAAAGCAGTTGCATGGCAGAGCTGCAGCTCTGAGTGATGGGGCCGAAGCCTGGCATGCTCATTGTTCTGGTAACCAGTACTCTGTTTAAAGAGATATCAAAGACTATCAGTTACTGAGCGTGCACCAGATGCCTGGTACACACTGGTACTTTATGTGGTCATTCACTCATGGAACTAGTATTTATGAAGCCCTCAGGCTATGGCAGGCATTGTGCCAAGTACTCAGGAGTTGTCACCTCATTGATTCTCAAAAGAACGGGCACCCCGGCCCTGACGCTAAGGACTGAAAGGCTCACTCCTCTCTGGGTGTCTCTCGCCTCTTCAGGATGCAGGCTGGGCTGACAAAAAACCATGGCAGCTCCTCTCCTGGAGGAGAACACTGAGTTCTTTCGGCCAGCTGGGCCTGGCAGCTGCTCACAGGATGGCCTCCCTGGCTCCATAAGGAGAGGCAGGCATACTTTGCTCTCGGCATCCCTTCAGACACAAGAGCTGAAAATGACCCGTTTGGCAGATCACTGGCCTTGGGTGGATCCACATGCAACACTCCAGGGACCAGGGCCTGGCTGCCTTTAAAGGCTGAAATGGTTCCCACCTATTCAAAGGCCTCACAGTTGCCAGCAGCGGCCCTGCTGGGCTCACGAATCCTGAGCTGGTATAAAGTGCCATCCCCTCCAGGGCACTGCCCCATACACAGTCCTACCTTCAAGTCCCGGCTGTCCGCCTCCCGCAGCTTCTGGAGCCTGAAGTCTCCCTCACAGGGATTGAGGGCCGATGGTGGTGCGACACAGGCACACTTACAGGATGGGCCCGAGGTGATGGTTTCCACGGTGTAGAAGTCTTCCTTCCTGGAGGTCCCCTCATTGAGCCTCTGGCAGGCATCTCGGCCCAGGGGTCTCACCACACACTTGCACTGACAGTCCGAGCCCTCAGACACGGCCTTGACCTTATCATAGTCCCCCAGCAACTGGACACAGAGAGAGAGAATGGGTTCGGGGGTGTGCAGACACAGACTGAAGAAGGCTCTCCATTTACTGTGTCAAAGTTCTGCACCAACCAGAGACCTCAGACAACTCTTAACCATGGAGGGAATAGGTCATCGCAACACAATTTGCTGACTCTGACATTTCCTTGAAGGCACTCAGAGTTCAGCATTCTTCGTTTGTCTTGGAAAGCTGCGCATTTCTCAGGGGGCCTTAGCCTTTCATCGTTTAAAGGAAAAAACCAAATGAGCGCCATCATTCTTCCAACAGCCCTTGCCTTCAGCTAGAACCAAGGTTCAGATGAAAGAAGGGGAAGGAGAAGAGGTTGAAGGAGGGACGGGAAAGGTGATATTCAAAAACTGAAGACCGCTTGCTTCTCTCCTCACACATTCATTCATCCAACATTTATCGAGTGCCTACTAGGGGCTGTGCTGGGTGCTGTGAGAGGTAGGGCTTCCAGGGAGCTGATGAGGCAGGAAGTGCATAAATAGCAGACACACGAAGCAGAGAGCAGCGAGTGCCCCAGACAGGCAGAGATAATGTGCGGGGGAAGCCTAAACAGGGTGGCTCCAGCCAAGGAACAAGGGAAGGCTTTTTGGAGGAAGTGGTATTTGATCTAGGCCTTGAGGGATAAGTTGGCTTTGGCAAAAGGGAGTTGGGAGAGGAAAGGCTGGTCCAGAGTCAGTAAGGTTTACTCAGCCTGAGAGTTCATTTGGCTCCAGAACAGCTTCTGAACCCAAACCCCAGGAGTGCAAACTGGAGGCACTTGCTTACTGCTTTTTGGTGCTAACCATTCCCTTCTGAGGGCCGGCCCCTGCCAACCTCCCCAGACAAGAAACCATTTGCAGCAGGCTTTCTGGAGCCCCTATCCTGGACCCTTGCTGGGGAAAAGGTTCCTCCCCAGCTCCTCTCCAACAGGCCTTGCAGCCCGGCCACCAGGGCTCCGCTTCCAGGCACAGAGAAGGTTCCTGCTGCTGACTAATGACGCTGGCAGGCAGGCGCTGAGCTTGTTTGAGAGGAAATGTTCCTGGGATGCTGCCTGGGGTGGAAGAAGGCTTGTCATGTTTTCCTTGCAAAGGTTGGGTTTCTTCTAATACTAGCATTTGTTTTAGAGCTCTTGTCAAGTACAGAATGGATCAGTGGAAGACGCTGTCGTTCAGGGCGACTTGAGCGGTTGGTCTTTAAGAGCTGACAGTAAATCGTGGCTGTCTGCTCTCTCAAGCTCTGCCTGGATTCCGCCACAACCCTGCTCTGAAACCCTGGGTGGATTCCTTCCTTTCAGGAGGCTCAGGTTTCAGAAAAACTCTTTTTGATGGTGCTCCAGAGCCCCCAGTGTGGAGGATTTTTAGGTCTTTTCGACATAGGAGTCAATGAGAGGTGATGGGTGGGCATAGAGCATAACTATTAAAAGAAGGGTGGGGAAACCAGTGTGTGATAAATTCCAAAGTGGACCTGACGATCCTCTCTTCAAGAAGGAGACAAGGCCCCACCCAGGGGCTCAGTGGAGGTGCAAGCATCTGTCATCCTTAGAATTATGCAGACACCTATCACATATCGTCATGCCAACACAGGAGAGCAGAAAATAAACATGCCAGAGAGAACTGCCCCTTGAAGGCCCTGAGCCAGGTAGGACAGCCTCATGCTGCTCATCTACAGCATGGATATAAGGCTGTTTGGGGATTGAATAAAATAAGTGAAAGTATTTTGCAATTGGACAGGTAAAAGCCCATCCCCATCATCTGTCACTCAGCTCCCACTGACAATCTGTAAGACCTGCGTGGATCTAAATTTCCAGTCTACCGCCCCAGTACTCAGGCTTCTTGGTCAAACCATCTGTCTTGGGGTCGCCTCACATTCATCACACGGGCTGCTGCTCTGTCTTCACCCCATGCGTCTGCCTGCGTGTCTCATCTCGTACCATGAAATATGGGCTGATGGGCCACACCATCTGCCTCCTGTCCAACATGCCTGCCTGTTCCCACATTCCAATTCTGACAAACAGCCAGGCACACAAGAGGTGACCACACTTTTCACAACCATTTAACCACAAAGTTTGGATTTTGTTTTGTTTTTTTTCCCTCCTTTCTTTCCTCTCAGGAAGATGTGTGGAGTCTTCCCATCCTTTTCCTCTCCTTTCTCCTTGTTCAGCAATTTTGAAAGACCCTATGATTTTGGGGGGCCCCTGTCCCTCCGTTTGAGAAGATACTCTAATAAATGAAATGCCAATGCCCTTCCCTTTGGTAAGGGAAGGAGAAACAGCTGCCCCCAAACGCTTCAGCAAGGACCACATTCGGGCTCTTGCCACCAGCTGGCACGGGCCGGGTGGGCACGGGACTTGCATCCTACCTGAGATAAAACGTTCTCCTGGTTGTCCGCCTCATTTTGCAGAGTCTCATCCTCCGTGGGCACCACCGTCTGCGCTTCTGGCGCCTCGCTCGTCCCCGTCGGGGGAGTGCTGGATCCCCAGCCCTGAGCCACAACCAGAGCGAAGCAGAGGACCAGCAGCAGTGGCTTGGCCATGAGGGACGCGACAAGAGGGGGCTCGGCCCCTTTGGGAAAACGGCTGGGGTCTAGGCAAGGATGGGAGTCCTAGGCAAGAGGGTATCCTGGCTGGAGTTCGGGAGTGGCTGTTCAGAGTGTCTTCCCGAGCTGGGTGCGGCTGAGCGGGGCAGGAGGGCGCGCCCCAGAGACCCTGGGCATCTGGACAGCCCTCGATTGTGCAGCCCTAGTGGAGAGCGGGGTGCGGGGAAGGAGGAGGCGAAGCGAGGTGTGCAGGAGGGCACCGACGAGCCGAGCGCCTCGCCCGCTGTGGTGCGCTCAGGTGGAAGGGGTCTGGGCAGATGCGGGAGGTGCGCGGCGCGGCGGGCGGCGCGGAGCTGCGGGGCGCACGGGAACCGACGCTGGGCTGGAGCGCAGGACGGGCAACGGCGGCGCGGGCGGCGAGCGCGGCTGGGCTGGGGCGCTCGGCGGGGGCGGAGCCTCTATTGTGCCGGGGCCGCGGGGATGCAGCCAGTGACGGCGCGGAGGAGGAGGACCGGCAGGCGCGCGGGGGCTCGGGCGGAGGGGCGCTCGGCCCACCCCGTCCCCCACCCCGGGCCAGCTGCCGCGCTCGCCGGCGAGGCATGACGTCAGAATGGCGCTCCTTTCCTTTCATCTGAGCACAAATGACCATCGGGGAGAAGTTACCCAGAGAGGGGCGCCTGAAGTTTGGGGGTGCCTTGTGCTCATTGTTGCGGAGAGAAGCGACTTAACTCTCGGTTGGGAGGCAAGCGCCGAGCGCGCACCCCAAACCCCAGCCAATCCCGACCCTGGGCATCCTTCCTTTATAGTTTATCTGGGGCAGGACATACGGGGCGTTTGCTCTTGGGCGTTTCTTTTCCCTGAACTGACTCTTGGCGAGCTCTCCGGCAGCTTTGAACTTAGCGCCACTGTTAGTATGCTTGCCTGCCACAGCCTTAGCACCTGGTACTACCTCCACCCAGAGGATAACTATTGAACTCCCTGCTGGAGTGTGTCATGAGTCTTAAGACTATTCAATATAAGGAGAATGACTGTAAATCTGACACTCTTTGCGTGACCCCGTGGGAGGAGCTACTGCCTGAAAATCAAATTGTTGCCAAAGGGAACAGCTCTTATTAGCTCCGTGGTTTGGAACAAGTCTCAGGGGTCTCCGTGGCTAGATGATCTCTAGCAGTCTGGGATTATGATACAGTGTTCCTTAAATAGCGACCCTTTTGTAGACCTACTGTAAAGATGAACAATTTGTGAAGTTAGGGAAAGGCATTGTGCCTTCTGGACAATTCTCACCCTGGAAATATGGAGCAAAGCCTGGCCCCTCAAACACTTGAAAGGTATTATGTATCCTTGGAATTAAAGCAGCTTGTCTCATGCCAAGGAATAAAGACTGTAATAATCTAAGTAATCAACTAAGAAGACTTCATATATGATAACCCTTATTAATACATTTCTAATAGGTTTTTAAAAAAAGATTTATTCATTTATTTATCCCCACCCCGTTGTTTTTGTGCTCACTGTCTGCTCTCTGTGTCCATTCGCTGTGTGTTCTTCTGTGTCTGCTTGTCTTCTCTCTTTTTTTTTTTAAGATTTATTTATTTATTTATTTATCCCCCCCTTGCTGCTTGTGTTTGCTGTGTCCATTTGCTGTGTGTCTTCTCCGTGTCTGCTTATCTCCCCCTTGCTGTGAGGTCTTGCTGCATCAGCCCACACCCGCTTCCCTTGTCTTCTCTTTAGGAGGCACGGGGAACCAATCCTGGGACTCCAGAGTAGAAGAGAGGCGCTCAATCTCTTGCGCCACCTCAGCTCCCTGGTCTGCTGAGTCTCTTATTGTCTCTCTTTGTTGTGTCAAATTGCTGCGCCAGCTCTCCTGCTCCGGCCAGCTCCCTGCACAGGCCAGCTCACCTTCACCAAAAGGCCCCAGGAATTGAACCCTGGACCTCTTATATGGTAGACAGGAGCCCAATTGCTTTAGCCACATCTGCTTCCCTTTAATAGGTTTTAAAATCACAGTTTATGAGCAAAAACCCAAGGTTCTGGGTGCCCGGACTTGTGGGAATGTCACACACACACACACACACACACACACGATGTAAGCTATCAAATCTTTTCTGGAACTGGGTGGAAGTCAACATCTATAAAATGTAGTTTTAAAATTCAATTAAAATAAGTGTTGAATGCTGGCTAAGTGCCAGGCAACAAGCTAGGATGCTAGACATTTATTTAATGAAAGGTAACACTGTCTGGATAAGAGACAGAAGGGGTGGGGGCGGGTGGGGGTGAGGAAGCAAGCAGGGCAAGTACTGAAATCGTAAGGCAGAGTAGGAGAATAGCCAGTGAGGCTCGGAAGAAAGGCCAGTGAAGATTTCACGGAAGAATAGCACAGGAGATGGGCCTGGGATGATGAGATTTCAGTAAGCCAGTGATGTTGACAAGAGAGAGGCCATTCTGGGCAGAACCACCAGCCTGAATGTGCAGATACAGATTTCAGCCCTGCCTGCACTTCACAGAGGAGCCTTCCTCTGAGACTCCACCGCCAGGGTAATTCCTCCATTGTATGCTCCCATGGCACCATGGCCTCCTTTTCACAGAATAATGCGAGTTCTAGTCCTCCTCTGTGGATTGTTCCAGTAGAGCCTGTCTTCCCCACTAGACTGTAAACTCCATGCAGGCAGGGACTTTGTCTGGTTTTGTTCACCATTACAAAGATTGGAGTATATTTAACTAGAGATTGGAGTATACTTAAAGGAGTAGAGGGAAATAAGACTGGAAAGGGAGGTTAAAGCCATGGATACACTCCCAGTTACCTGCATAAATACCTTCTTTGTATTCATTAGGGTGCATTTGACTGCAAGTAACAAAAGATCCTACTGGCAATGGATTAATCAAAAAAGCATTTATTTTTCTCCCACTCCAAGAAGAACGGGGGTGGATAGTTTCAAATTTAGTTCAGCAGCTCAGTGAGGTCATCAAGGACCCAATCTCTTTCCATTTCCCATTCCATTGTTCTTAGGGTATTGGCATTTTGACCTAAATAATCATTGGTTTAAGCCAGCCCCAGCTACCCCCTTTGTCATTCAATCTCCCAGTCCCCCTTGCAGATAAGACAGCCATATGATTTCAGTTCTGGCTAATAGACTAAGTCTATAGGGTGTTTCTGGAAAAGATATTTTGCTTCTTGATAAAAGAAACAAATTGAAGAGAGGAACACTCCAGCGCCACTCTTCCCCAACTTCCTGTCTTTGATTGTGGTCATGGTGCCTGGAGCTGTGGCAGCCATCTGATGACCATGAGTCCTTTACCCTCTTGAACTGAAGTATGTCTCCTTTTAAAATCCAGTAATAGTTCAGTCCTGTGGTCCTTCACAGAATACGTCTAAGACCTTTCCCACAAGAGAATTTTTCTTCTACTTAAAAAGGTAAGTAAGTACTCTCTACGTTGTCTCTTTCTCAAGTGCACTTTCTTCACCCTTATTCACCTGTTTCTTAGACCATGTGGCCTTCCAGACCAATTGTTTTTCTGGAGGGTTTTTTGTTTGTTTGTTTTTGTTTTTAGAAAGGCTAAAGTTTGAGTAGATGTTAGAGCATATTGAAACAATTTCTTCTCTTTTTCTGGGCACTGTTCTTTTATTAATGTAGCCTAAGGTTGCTTCAGTTTTTTTGGCAACCACATTGCACCAATGATTCACATTGATTTATTATTTTT
>JAQZBX010019094.1:0-34059 GCA_029593785.1 Cabassous unicinctus
ATTTTAACTTCAAAGAAGCTTTAGGTTAAAGAAAAGTGATGTACAGAATATACAGCATATAGAAGATTTTCACATACCCAACATCCTCCCTCTTTCCCCCTTTCCCCTATTAATAACATTTTACATGTAGATGGTACATTTGTTACAATTGATGTACAAATTTTGAAACATTGCTACTAATCTTGGTCAATGATTTACATTATGGTTTACATTTTGGACCATACACTTTTATGAATTTTTATGAATGTATCCATCATTGCAAGATCATGTAAAACACTTCCATCGCCCCCCAAATGTCCCATGTTCCATCTATTCTATTCCTTCCTCCTCCTCCCCTTGGGATCCATGGCAACCATCAAGCATCACTCCTTGAAGAACAAGATTCATAGTTACTTGCAACAACACTGAGGGCTTGACATACTGGCCTGTCCTCCTCTATTAGGCACTGCCTATGCTCTCGAGAGACTCCTGCCCCTCTATTTGAGAACATAGCAGGACTCTCCAGGATGGGAGTCCAACACTTCCAGCTCATTATGTGGGTCTCCACTCACTGATACAACACAGTATGACAATATGAACACTCACACACTCTCTAGAAGCCTGCTCCAGGTGTGCCCTGTCCCACATGCCCTCCACATTCAACACCCCAAACCAGTAACCCTCCCCTGCCATATTTGCCAAAAGAACATTCCCAACATTGTGGTTTCAACCACATACCCACAAATGGGCATCCCCAGAGTTCACCTGCTCCATTCCCCAACCCTCCCCCCATTTTCATGAACAGTCCAACTCACCCTCCCCACTCTACTCCCTCACAAACCAGCACTGCCCTACCTAATAGCATCACTGCAACACTATCATGCCCATCCACTGCACAACTGCATCCTTCCACTTTATCATAGATTTTGCCCATATGAGCATTGACTCACAACTTTCTTCTCCATTTCTGTCTTCTGTAAACCTACCTTCCAGACTCTAGCTCTGTGAGTTTGCTCAATTTGCCTAATTCATATTTGGTAACCATATACCTGATAGGGGTGTAATATCAAGCATATATAAAGAAATCCTACACCTTGAAAATAAAAAGACAAACAACCCATTTTAAAAATGGGCAAGTGATTTGAATAGACACTTCTCCAAAGAAGAAATACAAATGGCTAAAAAGCATATGAAAAGATGCTCAACATCACTAGCTATTAGGGAAATGCAAATCAAAACCACAATGAGATATCATCTTACACCCATTAGACCAGCAACTATTAAAAAAAACAAAGGACTGTAAGTTTTGGAGAGGATGTAGAGGAATGGGAACCCTTATACACCGCTGGTGAGAATGTAAAATGTTGCAGCCAATGTGGAAGATAGTTTGGCAGTTCCTCAGAAAGCTAACTGTAGAACTGCCATATGATCCAGCAATCCCACTGCTGGGTATATACCCAGAAGAATTGAAAGCAGGGACATGAACAGATATATGCACACCAATGTTCATAGCGACATTACTCATTACTGCCAAAACTTAGAAACAACCCAAATGTCCATCAACAGATGAATGGATAAACAAATTGTGGTATATACACACAATGGAATATTACTCAGCTGTAAGAAGGAATGCAGTATTAACACACGGGATAACATGAATGAACCTTGAAGACCTTATGTTGAGTAAAGCAAGCCAGGCACTGAAGGACAAATATTACATGACCCCACTGGTATGAATTAAAAATACATTTTAAACACACATGATTCAAAAAAGAAATTACAGTAGGAAACCATTTAAAATGTTGATATGAATGATAATAAAAACAAAACAGATGAAAACGTATCATCATAAAACTATTCTTAGGGGGAATTGGATCCCTACCTTATGCTCTGCACAAAACTTAAGTTGATTACAGATCTAAATGTGAAAGGTAAAACAATAAACCTTCTGGAAGATAACATAGAGCAAAATCTTCATGACTTTGGAGTAGGAAAAGATTTCTTTAATAGGACACAAAAAGCCCAAACCTTAAAGGAAATACTGATAATTGAACTACATTAAAACTAAGAACAACCATTCATCAAAAGACATCATTGAGAGAGTGAAAGTATACTTCTACAAAGTGGTAGAACTTGTTTGTAACATATATACTGACAAAGACCTCATATCTAGAATACATAAAGAACTCCTATAAGTCAATTTAACAAAAACAAAAAAATCCAATAAAAATAGGCAAAATACTTGAATAAGTACCTGACAAAGAGAATATTCAAATGGTCAATAAACTTATGAAAAGGGCTCAACATCATTGTTCATCAGGAAACTGCAAATAAAACCACAAAAGAAACTAAATATACACAGACCAGAATGGCCACAATTAAAAAGACTGACAATTATGAAGTTTTGGTGAGAATGTGAGCAACTGAAACTCTCGTTCACTGTTGGCAGAAAGGTAAATTGATACAATTACTTTATAAAATTGGAAGTGTCCACTATAATTGAACATACATTTACCCTATGACTCAGCAAATCTTCTGTAAGATACAAATCCAACAAGAATAAGCATATATCTGCACCAAAAGACGTATTCAAAAATGTTCCTAGCAGGACTATTCATAACAGCTCTAACCAGGAAACAACTACATATCCATCAACATTAAATTGGATAAATAAATTGTGGTTTATTCATATAAAGGGAACACCATGCAGCAATGAAAATGAAATAACTGCTCCTAGATTACAACAACACGGATCTCACAATCATGTTTAGTGAAAGAATTCAGGGCCCCCAAAAAGATGATAATTCTTATGTAAAGTTTAAAATAGGCAAATCCAATTAATTGTGTTAAAAGTCAGGGCTGTGGTTACTTTTAGGGAAGAGGTTGGGGATGGTGATTGATACTGGGCATGAGAGAGGCATCTGAGGACTGATAATGCTCTATTTCTTGATTTGGGTGGCAGTCATAGGGTGTGTTTTCCTTGTGATAATTCATTAAGCTGCATATTTATGATTTGGCAACTTATATGGCACCTCAATAAAAAATGCATTAAATTTTTCATTCTTAAAAGATGACTTTTTGTGGAGAAAGCAAATTATGGGAAAAAAGCGGAAAGCAGAGTCAAGCAGTGGTCCCGTGAGGCCTTAGACCAGGCAGGGGAAGTGAAATGGAGGAAGGTGAGGGGATGTATTTTGGAGGTAAAATTAACAGGCTTGGTGAGGTTAGAGGCAATGAGCGAAATGAGGGAATTAAAGATACCCGCTAGGTTTTCAGTTTGAGCAATTATGCAGTGGAAATGAACGGAGGAAGGACAGGTTTAGGAATAGAAATTAAGAGCTAGTTTTTGGACATATGAAATTTGAGATGTCAGAGTTGCCAGGAGGATATCTAAATCTGAAGCTTGGAAACAGGCACAGCCACAGCTATGAATTCAGGAATCATCAGCATATACAGGGTATTTATGGCCAGTAAATTGAAATGCTTCATAACTTTACTCTCATCCTTGCCTGATTCACCATTTTATCTGTGGCTATGAATGAAGGTGTAAATAAATCCACACATAACAGTAAAGTAATACACTAAACACTGTCAAAAGTAAGAAAACAAAGCATGGAGAAATTTATTAAGAATAATAGTCATCCTCTTAGGTTCAAATCATCAGTTACCTCTTACTAGCGGTATGACAACTAAAATACAAAAGTGAAAAAAGACATAGCAATTTTAATTTCCAACATGATTCACTTGATTCAACACTAGGAAATAACAGCAAAAAAAGCAGTCAAGAGAGCAATACACTGAAGAGAAGATAGTATCTTTGCTTTCCCCTATACTGGTCAGACCCCAGACTAGTCACACTTTAAGTGTGATTTTTGAGATACTAGAACAGGTTCAGAGAAAAAGATTACAATGGGAAACAGTGACACATGAAGAACCACTGAAAGAAATTAAAATGTTTAGCTAGAAAAGAGATTCAGAGGGGACAGGGATTGGAATTTAAAAACCACCTTCAAACACTTAAAAAAACTGACTTTTAATACTTTTTCCCCTAACTTTGGAAGAGAAAATTAAGATCATTAAAATTGTAGATGGATTCTGGCACAAAATAATGAAGACATTTCTGATAACTTCATTTGGGTTGCTTTATAAAGTAATTCCTCACTGCCAAAATATTCTGGAAAGCTTGTATGGCTACTTACGAAGATTCACAGATGGGTGGATTACTGGTCGCAAATCACTAAAGCCTCCACACCTCTGAGATACCATAAATGGGTAAGTCAGGGATTGGGGAAAATAGCGTTTTGGAAAGGAAGGGAGCAAGTAAGCAAGAAGGAAGGGAAGAGGAGGAAAGGGGAACAGGAAGGAAAAGGGAAACATTTCTATCATGGAAACACTTTCTCTGGCAGGAAACAACAACAACACAAGGACACTCAAGAAAGTTAGGGGAAAATAAGAACCATGGCAGAAGTGTAGGCTTCTAAAGTAGGTTTTTGATACCCCAAACGTTTCCCTACATCTAGAACTTATCTGGATTTTATTATTTTCCTAAAGGACAATCCAACTCTAATAGTCAGCATCTTATAGTATAAATAAATCAAACATAACAGTTGTTTGTCACCTCTCATTTATTCTATTATGATTTTTTATTGAAAAAAAATAAACTGGCAATACATACATGGTGAAACTGGATAAGATTTTTCAAGTGAAAAAATAATAACTCTATTTTTTGGCTCAAACATTTAGCTATTTGTGCTCTACTCCTTCAGAAAATACTTTACTTTCATAGTACAAGTCTTCAAAACCAAGTAATTTGAGTACTGTGCCCTTTACAGCAACATTCTGCAAATTCTACTATTTCCAAATAAAGTAGTATGCAGTTTTCAGGAACGCAGTGTTTTACTATCTGAGTTTATTTTCAGTGATTTGTTTACCCAAGAGTTTCCAATGACAACAACAGTAATAATAAAGCATACTTTTATTAAAATGTGCAATTATGTAAATATATATAGATTGAAAATAAGTGACAGGTAGAATTTTATACTGATGCACTATTATTAAGGGGAGAAAAGTCACTCTATCTGTTAAATAATCGTTCTCATTTCCCAAAAGTGAGATGGTGACATAAATACAGATGTTATAGAAAAGAGAACACATTTTAATGAAGTTTGTTGGTTCTCTTGAGGTTAGCATGATGAGAATGTTCTGAATGCTCTAAAGGATTCCTCTCCTTTTTTATGAAAATGCAAACATCTACTAGGATTGCTTTTGAAATAAGACGTTTACTCATTTACTGATTAACTAGAAAAGAATGACCTCATTGAGACACTCAAAAATGTCAATAGTCCTGTTTATAATGTATTTAATGGCGTAATTTCTCTATTGTCTACCTTTAGATCCAATCCTCTGGCTGTTCTAAACATAAACTGAGATACTACTAGGCAATTGGCAGGCATGGAAGGCCTAACTGGGCTCCGGATACCCAGAAGGAGTGAATACACACTTCTAAATTGCCTAATTCATTTTATGTCTTTATGTACTGTAGAAACCTGCCTTAGAGGTTTGTGTAACTACTGAACAGAAATAGACAAACATTCTTTTAGTAAACGCTTTGGAAACAAAATTCTTCCCAGATATTTATTGATAGGAAAATCTAATCTAAAAATTCTTCTGGTCAGCCCCTTGGCAACATCCCAGTCTTCCATCTGCTGTGTGCAGTTGCATTCCCTTTGCTCTTGACTCACAGATGACTCTCTCCAGCATCAAAGGTAGCTCAGGAGGTCACCCACCTGGTAGAAACCAAAACAGTAATTCCTAAGACCCAAGTGGAACACAGTCTGCATTTTAGCCCTATTCTCCTGCCAGAAATATGCAAAAATCTTTCATCCTTTTTTCTTTGGGCTAATATAGCTATGTTAGTTTTTTTTTAATCAGAATTAACTCCAAGTGAAAGTAGAATGACATCTGTTTTTTAAAAAATTACCAGTGAGCACAAAAGCTTTGAATTGAGCTTTAATAAATTTTTGTCCAAAATAAACTCCCAAATCAAGAAAACAACCTCTAAATCTGTTGTTATAATAATTAGTAATCGTTTGTGTACATTTTAGTTGGTATTAGGAAAAGACTTAACTATTGCAGCTTTGCAGAAATTATGTTCCCGTTTGAATCTGAGGGAGTTGTACTATTAAGAGTTTAATTTGACAAGTTAGTGCATACCAAATTTAATTAGTGCCCATTTCGTGTTCTGGAAAGATAAAATATCAAAGTCCTATGAAGATATCTTATTTATATATACAGTAGTCCAGAAATCAATGGGATACTCAAAATATTAAACAGGAACATTTTAAGTGTTGTACATTGTTTGGAGTAAGAATGAAATAACCTATCCAATCAGCTCTAATCAGGAATATAGACTTTTCAAGAGTGTACCTTCTTCCCCATTTATTTCTAATAGCCAAGTATGCCCAAATGAAAGTTAGTTCTAGGAATTCTTGTATATGAAGAGAGCTTTTGGCCAGAGGACGTGCTATTTGAAACAGCCAGAAGATTAAGCTGGCCCCTATTACAGCAAGCTACCATGTCTCAACACTAAGTGAAAAATTCCCTGCTTCATTGGATCAAGGCTTATTTTACACAGAATGTGGACCAAAAGACCAGTGGCTGGGAAGGAAAAAAAATGAACAAAACTTTCATTAAATACCATACAAGTCTCTGGCACAACTCCACAAAAGTTGATTCTTGAGTACCATTAATAGCAGACATTTTTTTAATTTGTTCCTTGAAACTTTTTGTGTGGGGTTGTCCTGTGCATCTTGGCGGGAGTGGGGTTGGGGGCCAGAGGGGAGTGGAGGGAGAGAGTAAGGGCAGGGAGTTATGCAAGGAACCGTATCGGATGCAAAGCCCAATATACCACACAAGAGAATAGCATGTACAGGAAAAGCAGGTCTTCTGAATTCCTCAAGCTTTGTTTTGTTGACAGTAAGCCAGCCTGGAAAGGGCCCATGAAGGAACTGGTAAGCAATCACCTGGCTGTTCCACTGACAAGTCCGTGGACTTCCTAGTTAAGGTCACCTAAAACATGCAAGAACTATTTTTTGCTGAAATTGTCAAAACAAAAAACCAAAACAAAACAAAAAAACCTACTAAATTTCATAGCTAGATGGCATATCAGGGATCAAGAAGCCCCAAACCTCTGTTTTTCCAGATATATTTATTGGAGCAGTCCTAGCCTTTGTGAGGAAATCGGAGGCAGCAGAGCAAGGTAGACAGAGCCTGGCAGTTGCCCCTTTTGTTCTCTCAGTGTCAACATGCCTTCTTTAGCACCAGCGTTGTATCAAACATTTGCAATTAATCAATGATAAATAGTTCTTCTAAAAATTGTACAAGATAGACAAATATCTTTAAGCCTAATTTCAAAAATCCCTGGATTTCTGACACATTGGCCTAATTGGGATTGCAATTCTGAGATTTTTTTTATCTTATGCATGGGTTTGGAAATGAACAGCTGGAACTGTTCCAACAGTGTCTAATCCAATAGCTCTCAACCAGCACTGGGGATTTTTCTTCCCAGGGGATATTTGGCAATGTCTGGAGATATTTTTGGTCGTCATGACTGGGGAGTGCTATTGGTGTCTAATGAGTAGAGGCCAAGGAAACTGCTAAACATCCTACAATGCACAGGACAACTCCTCACAACAAAGAAGTATCCAGCCCAAAATGTCAATAGTGCCAGCATGGAGAAACCCTAGTATAATCCAAGTGCTTTAAGTATTATTAAACCATAATGGTGAGATCAAGAAGTCATCATTCCCATTAATAACCATTTGGCCCAAAAGCAATTTGAAAATATGCCTAAAGCTGCATGTAAGCTATGCAAACAAATAAATGACTCATTTGTGATTCGGAATAAAATTGAAGGTAAAAAATGAGACTTTTTATTGATAAAAACATCCACATACAATTTCCAATGAAACAGAAAAATAACCTTCTTTCTACAGCACTGTGTTAAGAGAAGTAACAAATGTTTAGAGACCATCCTACTCACCAACTCTAATCTATCATCAAGTTGTTATTCTTTAAATATATCAATATTCCATCTGAAAGTCAGCCCCCTTGCCTAGAAATTATGGTAACAGCCACAAAATGGATATACCAGTTAGGATTTATCATGAAAGTTTTGAGTCCCTTTGGTTATAGGACAATAAAATCCATAGCTTATTGGTGAGTAATCTTGTGGCCTGGGAAATACCAGTATGCTCAGTCATTTAGCTCCAACCTACCTCCTCTCTTCTCTCTTTCCTAGTAGATCATGTTTACCTCAGTTTGTAAGGACAAAATACCGTTTGCTCTGAGAATCACTCTGGTTTAAGCTCCTTGAGAATAATGAAATAGCTAACCATTTTTCCAAGCATTTACTACTAGGATAAACAGAATCATTTTTATAGCTCCTCTTACAAAATCGTATGTATTAAAGTAGACAAGAATTTCATAAAAATAAAAACCTCGTGCAGACCAAATCCAGCAAGGGGACGTTGCTCAATAAAAATTTGGAAGTTAATGAATACATAAAATGAATACATGAATCCTCTTCATTTAAGTTCTGTGCTACATACAACAAACTTAAAGGGGTTTTAGAGGCACTATTTAAGTTTCCTGATTCCCAAAGCATATACCACACAATGGGTTGGCTTAAACAATCATAATTTATTAGCTCGAGGTTTTGAGGCTAGGAGAAGTCCAAAAGAAAGGTGTTAACAAGGCTATGCTTTATCCCTGAAGACTGTAGCATTCTGGAGCTAGCTGCTGGCAATCCTTGGTCCTTGGCTTTTCAGTCACATGTCAATGCACATGGCAGCCTCTCCTGGCTTCTGCTTTTTCTTCCAGGTTCCATTGACTTTCAGCTTATGGCTGCTCCCTCTGGCCCCTCTCTCTCTTTCTCTCTCTCTCTGGCCTTTGCTATAACGTTTCAGTAATAGGATTAAGATCCATCCTGACTCAGACGGGCCACACCTTAACTAAAGTAACCTCATCAAAAGGTCCTGTTTACAAGGGTTCACACCCATGGTAATGGATTAAGTTTAAGAACATGTTTTTCTGGGGCACATAGCTCCAAACCACCACAGGCACTTTTTCACAAATATTTATCATTTTACAAATATATCTGTAATATGAATTGTCTAGTTAAGACCACATTAATTTAATGTTCTTCAGCCCTGCTGCCTGAAAAAAATGAGTCAATTATTTGTGATAACAAATTGCAAGTGTCTTAAAAATCCTACGGGAAATGTAAATATCATAGGGGGCAAAGAATGATAACGGAAGAAACCTAATGCCAGATATTTAGCCACTGCTTAACCCTACTCTTTTACTATGGGAAAGGCTTTCTTCTTTGCATGAAATGTCTTAAAATATGGGACTAAAATAATGAAGAAAATAAATTCTTATGAAAGTTTATTTGGCTGTAATCTCTCTTCTTTTCCATTTCCTGGTCATTGATGTTACAGATTCCCTTAAAGGATTAATGTCTTCTATTCACTGTGATAAACACTTGGACAACTCTCTAAGAGTCCCAGCCCTCAAAGAGACTCAGCCTGGTTGGGCCAATTGGGGATGTAGAGAATTATGGAAAAATCAATAGGGAGAATCTCAAAGTCATTGCTTTGGAATTACTTAAACATAAATAATATGGGAAAAGAAAATTAAGAAAGAGGTGATTGGGCAAGCAGGACCCCCTGGGGAGAGGAGAGGCACCTTGGGCATTGGAGTCAACCTGTAACACTACAGTCTTCCAAGAAGTCCATCTTTAGGCTGCAGTAGCAGTAGTTAAACTATATTTAATTTTTAGAAATAGTGTGTTGTGGCTTAAAGTATTTTTTTTCCAATTCAGTTCCTGTTCCTTTTTGCCATTTTTATCATTTTTAAAAAATAGTCTTTTTCTTTCAGAAAAAGTAATTCTTCAAATCCAGTTGACACAAAGGAACTTGACAAGGGCAACGATTTCCAAATACTCAAGACACTTCATTAAGCAATACTTAACTGTGTGCCTAGTATGTCTTAGGCTCTGAGCAAGCTACAGGCACCACTCAAGTCTTGAGATCCATATTTTGCTTTTGGCAAATTTTTCAATAGGTTCTCCTCCTCCCCAAACACACATCTATGTCCACCAAACCCTAAACCACTTATGAACTTGCAAATGCCTCCCTTCTGAAAGCTTTTCAATGAGTCATCCCCAGGCTGGCTTCACCTATTGCAATGTGCCTTTATGCAACATTTTGTTGACATGGTTCCTCCAAGGTGGTTGCACATGTGCCTGCAAATTAGAGGTGCCTGAAATCTTTCAAGAGGGTCTGATTCAAAGGAAAAATAAGAGTTGTAATTTTTAAAATTAATAATAAATCAGATCTCCCGGGCCTGAAGGTGCAAACTCCTAGGGGCAGGGGCTTACCTTCCCAACTCTGTATCCCCACCCGTGCCTCCCGCAGGACCACACACTTTGTGGTCACTTGGAGAGCTGATGCCCTTAAGGGATTCCCCTGGCAACGAGAGGTCCTCCCTTCAAGTAAGCTGTGTGGCTCCTTACCTCACAGTGCAGCAGTAACAGCATTTATTAGAAACAATATGTGTTAGGGGTCAGGTAAGGATTTTATATGAATTAACTCACTTAATCTTCACACAATTCTATGAAGCAAGTGCCATTGTTAC
Source organism: Cabassous unicinctus (assembly GCA_029593785.1). NCBI lineage: Eukaryota > Metazoa > Chordata > Mammalia > Cingulata > Chlamyphoridae > Cabassous > Cabassous unicinctus. The sequence goes on from JAQZBX010019094.1 coordinate 10,675, forward strand.
CATTTTACCAGGCAGCTGAGGTGCCCAGAGCTTTGCTACAGTAGTCCAAAGTACACAAGGCAAACCCTAGAGCCCGCAGGTGAACACAGACTGTTCGCTTCTATTCCCCCGCGCTCTTGACCACCACGCTGCCTGACATCCGGTAAGAAGTCCATCATCCCTAGGCCAACCTGGCAGCTCTTAAGCAACACAGGTCCTGGACGTCTAGCAATGTAATCCAGAAGGCCCTTCGGCCCCTCTTTGGAGAGAGGGCAGGTCCTCGTCCCTCTGACGCGCTTCGCCAGCCTCGGCGAGGGGTGGGAGAGGGTATGGGATGATACCCTGCGCTCTCGACCGGTGAGAAGCAGCTGTTTGTGGACTGGGCCAGGAATGGGCGAAGAAGAGGGCGGGACAGAAGCCACCTCGCCCGCTGCGTCCGGTCCCCGCCTCCCCAGGCCGGGCCAGGGGGCGGGCCCAGGCCGGCAGCGGGAACCCGGAGCTGGAGCCGGCATCGGGAAGCGGCCGCCGCCCGGGACGCTCCGGGCAAGGCGGGGCGGGGCGCAAAGGGAAGGGGAAGCCGCGCGGGTCTGGAAGCTGCGCCGCGCACCCAGCGCCGTGATGGGGCTGGAGACCGAGAAAGCGGACGTCCAGCTCTTCGTGGACGACGATGTCTACAGCCGCCACAGCGGCATCGACTACCGGGATCCCGAGAAGTTCGTGGACTTGGGCATGGACCGGGATCCTAACCGGCTCAACTCGCATCTCAAGGTGAGGCGCCGAGCGGGCCGTAACCTGGGCTGAGGCTGGCCCGAGCCCGCCGCCACGGCCGGAGGAAGGGTATGTGGCGCCCACTCCCCACCCCCGTTCCCACCCCCAACACAGGTTAGCCCCACGACCTGCACCTCCCCGCCCCTCCCGCCGCGGAGCCGCTGGGGTTCTTAGCCAAACACCGGTGCATCCACCGTGGCCCTAAAAGAAGGTGCGGACACCGTGGTCTAGTCCTCCTTTCTCGCCTCGAGCGCTTCTGGTTCCGGGGAAAGCAGGTTGAACAATAGATCGGGATCCCTACGTCTTGTCTCCGCAGCTGGGTTTCGAGGATGTGATCGCAGAGCCCGTGTCTACGCACTCCTTAGACAAAGTGTGGATCTGCAGCCATGCCCTCTTTGAAATCAGCAAATACATCATCTACAAGTTCCTGACGGTGTTCCTGGCGATTCCCCTGGCCTTCGCTGCTGGAATTCTCTTTGCCACCCTCAGCTGTCTGCACATCTGGTGAGAAGGGGCACACTGGGGTGAGCCTGCTTTCTGAAACGTAGGTGTCCTCTCCCCAGCCCCTCCCAACTGAAGTGCAGGGGAAAACAGGGTTCAGCAAGAACTGGGGGGCCTTGAAAGGCAGTGTGCTCACTTTAAAATAATAGGTTGGGTTGGGAGTTTAAACAGAGGAAAGATTGTCCTTCTTTCCTGGGGTGTGATTTTCCCTCGTATACAGAAGGCTGAGCCGGTGTGGAGGTGGAGACCTGGAGGCCATGCTTCCTGCCGCAGATAGGCTGCCCCCTCATAGGGCCCTGTTAGGACTTGTGCTGTGGTTCTGGGCAAGACTGTTACTGCTTTCATCACCATTTTTTCAGACACCACCTATGCTTGGGGTAAAACAAAAGGGATCTCTAAGCAGAATGCCACTGACAATAGTAATTGGACAGGGATGGCAGATCTGGTTAAGCAGTGCTCTGGCGGTCACTACAATCTGGCCATAGCAAATGGCAAGGATGGGGCCAAAGGAGGTGACCAGGTGGATGTATTTAAGGTGAGAGGCCCCCAATACAACTGAATGAAAACTAAAGCTGCAGGATAATGAATTGAGAAGACTTCCAAATTTCTTGTTCACTTGATCTAGCACAAATGGGAGTGGGCATCTAGTTAAAGGGGAAAAAAATATAGAAACTCACTGGACAATAAAAGAATGTTTTGAGTAACTGTATTCACACTCAAAATGTATCACAAAAGCTTGGAGAACATTTTTAAGCATTTACAAATTTTAAAAAAGGAAAATGTCGTATTTTACCAAGAAGTGATTTTGATTGTTGTTATTACAGTTGTTTTTAAAAGGTATACACTTCATTCTAAGAGGAATAACATTCACATCATTCCTATTACTGCAAGAGTTAGAGCAGTCAAGCTAGTGCTTTGGGGCAGTCCTGGAGAGCTATATATCCCTAGATGCCACCATGTCTTTTTTCATCACTTTGTATGGTATTGCCACATCCTAACACAGGTTTGGTGCTTGTTGTTAAAATTTACCAAATTATTCCTCCCTCCTCTTTACCATATGAATTTTACTTTCTTTAGCAGCTAGTTAGCTAGTTAGTTCGTTCAGCAAACAAAATGTATTGCGTGATTAGTTTATGCTGGGTCCAGGAAGAATGTGAGGTAGGATCAGCCTTCAACTTACAGTCTGTCAGGGCAGCTGGCTAGATACAGATGTAATGCTGAGGAAAACACAGTTAACTCTGAAGAGGGAAAAGTCTATTAAAGAAGAAATAAAACTTCACCAAATAAGTAGAGGATAAACAAAGAACACGGATTTAATTTGATCACACTGAAGATTGCAAACAACTACACTGCATTGAAAGTGCCAAAGGACTGTCAGAGAAATAAAAATATTTGCCTTTTTACATGAGCAGATCCACAAAGGTCCTGTAATTTTGTCAGGTGTATAGTTACCTCATATTCTGACATTAGCACACAGATTTTTTGAAAATGCTTAAGTCAGCATATCAAATTTTGGATCCCTTATTAACCAGCCATCTAACCTCTGTGTCAGTTTCCCCACTTTCAAAAATGCTGTTACGCATAGCATGTTGCGAAATATTGGCTTTGAAGCTATTTGGAAATATAAAATGCCATTTTATAGTCAATAAAGCTGGGCTTTTCTAAAGCACTTACGGAAGAATTGAAAAAAAAGTTTCGTTTACTAAACGGTGGAAAGATATCAGTAAAACTATAATTAACCAAATGATGTTTCTCTCTACCTGGCTCCCCTGAGAACAGATGTGCTTTTCTTTTCTTTTTTTCTTTCTTTCTTTTTTTTTTTTTTTGAGCAGTACTTCCATTGGTGAATCAACAAATTACTTCTTTTTTAGCCACATAAAATGTATTATTTAACTTCAGCTTGTGTTTTAAATTACATTCGTGTGGGACATTAATATTTAACTGTCATACATTTGCCATCAGGCAGCTGTGATTGCAAGTAGGAGGAGGATTTTTTTTTTAAATATTGCTAAAGTTAGTGTAGACCTTGATAAAATACGTTTATCATTAATGGATTGCATTCCCATGGTACAATAAGACCAGATGAGGAAGAGCTCTTATAGAAAAGCAAACCCATTTGAGTAAGCTTTTTTTTTGGCTGAACTCAAGGGACAACATTTTTAATATTGCAAATTGCTGTGACAGTTCAACCTGGATGACACTGTAGTTAATACAAAGCTATCTAATAGAGGAATATATAATTATAGATTATAAGATTTATTGAATAAGTGTTTGGCCACATTGAGCCTCAACCAAGTTTTGGGTCTGTCCAAATTGTCTGGAACTTCAGAAGGGAGACAATCTGGGATGTTGAGACCATTTAAATTATGTATTAGAGAATCTTTGGATTTTCTGATCCAAAGCTGAAGAACTACCACTTATAGAAAATCAAATTCAAATCTTATGAACTCAAGCCCTCAAATGTGAGCAGCTGCACTTTGCTGAACTGGAAAATCCACTTTTGTCATGTGCTTAATTCCCTTTTATGACATGGAAATCTATGGAGTTATAGGGATAGAAAAGTTCTTAGCCTAAGGAAGAATGGAAAGTACATTGATTCTGGGTGAAGTGGATTTGGTTATGAAACTTTCTGATCCAACTTCAGTCTCATAGAACATTAATTTGTCAATTTGAGGTCATTTTGTTATAGTTATTTTCATTATATATTCTGACTTCAAAATAGTTGTACTTGTTCATTTTAACAGTGACATCCTAAGGACATTTCAAGGGTATGTAATAAGTGCTACTCCTCATAGCCAGTATCTGTAAGATTTCCTGTTCTCACTTTAACTTGTAATGATTTGCCCAAGGCTGCACATTAAGTGAGAAACATAATGAAATAAGAAGTCAGAAGTGGCCATCCTTCAGGATTGTTTTCACACCGTTTAGCTCTGAAATACCCAGTAATTAGTTTTCTTATAAAATTGCCTGAAGTATTTAGCACTTGGAACACAAGATAAATATAATATGTATACACAGTCAATATGAATAATTCAGTATTTGAAAAATAAGTCAATTAGTCAGACAGTTGCCCGATCTTCACTTTGGGCTAAGTTCAACAGACCCTTATGTAAGTCACATTTTAACAGGAAACCAAGAAAATGAAATTTACTCTTTTGTGCCTACCCAGGTAGCAGGCAAGATTCCATGGAGGTCACCAGCACTGCCTGAGAAAATCACAAATACTTTTGTGCTCAAAGAGCACTACTACAACAGAAAGCGTTATTAAGAGGGTTATGTAGAAAATTAACCAGGCTGGGCAAAAAATATATAAGCAATTATCTCAGGAAAAGGCATATAGAAAAAATAATTTCAGGATAATGTAGTTTTTCTTGTTTAAGAGTTCTGACAAATTGCACGGCTCTTTTAACTATTCCACATAGCCCTTTTCAGTGTCTGTAATTGCAATGAAAAGTTACTCATATAAAGCACAATGGAATGCTAAAGCCATTTCAGTTCATACATTTACTAAGGGTCAAGGATGTCTTCACTTAAAGAGCTTACCTTCTAGTAGGAAAGACAGAATCTAAGCATCTACTTATGATACATTTTGGTAAATTTGAGGATTGAGTCTGTCCCGGTATTTTGGAAGCACACACAAAAAATAAAAAGCATACCTAACCCAGCCTGGCCCACAGGGGAGGGAAAAGGAATGATTCAACAGGAAGAGCTATCAGGAAGTGGAACCTCAGGGAAATATGAAGAGTTAGGCAGGTTAAAAATGGGGGCAGGGAGCATGTAGATAAATTTATTGTCATCATTTAGTTTTGATTTACTGTTTTAGATAGCATGCCACCAGTAGAAAGGAGATTAGTATTTATCATCTACATGCCTGTGTATTTTCTTTGTGCATCTTATTACCATGGGAATAACTGTTCACTTATTTGTTTCAAATGTTCCACCAAATTTAGGTGAATTAGGTCATTATAACTATTCATGAATGTATACGAGTCAGTGCCTTTATTCGAGAGTATCAATAATCCTCACACATCTTTCACTCTTCCTCTATGCCAGGATTACAATGCCTTTTGTAAAGACCTGCCTAATGGTCCTGCCTTCGGTGCAGGCAATATGGAAGAGTGTGACAGATGTTGCCATTGCCCCATTGTGTACAAGCGTAGGACGCAGCTTCTCTTCTGTCAGCGTGCAGCTGAGCCACGACTGAACACTTGGACCCCAGGTCTGGAGATTTGGAAACTGTCATACTTCTTTGTTGTCATAACATAGAAGCACTACTGTTCTGTCCATTTCCCAACTGTTCTAATTAAGAAAACTATTAAGAGGGACAATGATGTGTACACAGTCTTATTGGCAGATCTTTTCAAATAATCTTTTATAATAGATAGCCAAGGATTTCACATCTAACTTTATTACAAGTAGGTTGGCAACACTTAGTTTTAAAGGCAGACAATTTTTGCTTTCATACAAAAGTATAAATTTTATAATGATGAATTTATAATGATCAATGGACATTTCTCTCAAAACACTACAATAGAGTTTTATGTACAACTGCTAATAAAAACGTGAGATTTATTTTTTTACTCGGGGAGCAGTACTTTTTAAATTACCTTTATAGAAAAGTTTTGGGGGATATGTAGAGATGGGACATATAAATATCCTAGAAATAGCAGTAATAGAAGTGTACAGTGGGTATAATAACTCTTGAAAATAATAAAATGAATAAATGTGAAAATAGATTAATGAAAATGTGTTCCTTTAAATAAGGTATTGTTAACCTACAGGCCTATTTAACAAAATGTTCATTTTACTGTATATTTTGTACTTAATGTAAATGTTGCTCTAATCTGATTGCTTTAAAGCACTTTTAATTATATTTGTTATCTTGTTGAACTAATATATAGAATGAGTAAAAGTATCTTCCACAAGGAACATCTTTGGTGAGGCACTGTCTTGATTATGTAAACATATATCTTTTTTGGAATAGAATGTAAAAGACTGATATATAGTACTTTCCTTTCTAATTTTTCCAAGCAAAATCCTAAAATATTTTATGACTGATGTTTTCCTGGTCATAATTTTAAAATAATCCATATCTAATTGGTACTTAGTCTAGGAGATGCTTTCTCTCTTATAGTTAAAAATTTAACCTGTATTCTGCATTCCTAATTATGTTTCACTTTACCTTCAAGTAATTTTGGTGCTATTTAATAACATTTTATAATAAAGACTACTTCTGACACTTAAGTACAATTTGAGCTACGGTGATTCATGAAGAGAGGCTTACAGGAGGGCTGTCAATTTCTTTTGGGATCCTTGCTACTGACTGTATGTATAAATTATAAACTAACAGCTACAGGCTTTTAAGATATTATATAATAAAAGTTTTGTAAAACAGTATAAAGTCATTCAATCATTTTTGAACAATAGAGTCCTTTTTCAGCACTGGGTTGCTATTTTTTAAAAATCCCCCAAACGTCTATGATGGGAGTGATTTTTTAAACAAATTCATTACAATTACATATCTTAAAAGTGTACAAATCCTCAAATTTCAGAAGTACTCTCAGAACCTGAATTAATATTCTTTCGAGTATCCTCATCAGTGAAAAATCTTCATTTAGTAAAGATTAATTTTTTTCAAAACTGCCAGAACTGGTGAATATAAAAGATGATTGAACTGGAATACTACTGGGGACCAAAGCCAATGAATAATTGAATTATGAAATTCATATCCTCTTGAAAGCAGATACAAAAGAGAAATTTCAGAACTGCCTTGGACCACTGTAGCATCCTTGGAAAGGATGTCATGATCATTATCTTAAGGACCTATCACTCATTTGGCTATGTAGAGTTTGTGTTAGTTAAAAAGGCAGTCTCATGACTTTATAGTTACAGCTTGTATTTAAAATGTTTTCTAAGAGTATTTGGATACGTTGCTAGGCTAAAAGCATTTGCTTAATCAAATATCTATTTTAATAAATTATGAGCTCTCTTTTCAAACAGCTATTGACAAGATTTAAAGTCTAAATACACACACACCATCACATTAAAAAACCTCTTCATTAGTGACAAATGATACATATGATTCCCTTATTTCTGAACAGTATTGATTACTTTCAAAATGAATTTTTATTGAGATTTGCCATTAACTCTTTTATTTCAAAGACTCAAATTTTGTACCAAGTGGGTCCAAGTTTCATGTATAAACGTTGGTTCTTTTATTTGAGGGGGGGAACGAGACTTCCTCGGTATTCATAATAAACTTTCTAAAACCCTGTAAAATGTGTTAAATGCTTCTATTACATTAAACATAGAACTGTTTGATAAGAACCTTTTCAAAGTCATTTTTACCACATTAAAACTCATAATAGATGATAAATATATGAGTTATTGGTAATTCAAGAGTGTTTTTGTGAAAGATTATGAGATTAGTAATTTGACTCTTTGTTTTCCCAACACTTAAAGAGGTTCCACATAAATCTGTCTATCAGTTCATGAATAGTATGGAATAGCTTGTTCACAAACCCTCCATACTTCATCTTCTTCATGAACTAAAGCCTCTTCTTGCTAATCCTAAATAAACTGACATTTCTGTTTTCAATTTTTAAATAAGAAAGTAATAACAATATAAATCACATATACTTGGATACCTGTCCCATGAAGCCAGACAAGAATCCAAAATTATTTTTGGAAAGCGAGTATGTGAAAAGTAGTTGCTGATGTTGGCATAGATTTTCCTGTTGTCAATCTGGAAAAATGACCAACCTTTAATTTAATAGTAAAGCAGGCATTCTGACTTTTAAAATGTTCTTTCTAGTTTTGAAGAACTTTAAAAGTCACTCGTTTTCTTGTCGTTCACCTTCTGTTAAATTATTTTAATGCTTTCCTTGAAACCCTGCGGGGGTATAGTGAAAAGAGCCCTGCTCTGGACTCAGCCTTTGGCTTCTTATATCAGCATTGCCATTACTGGGGTGTGTCCCCTCCAGCAAATGGTTTAATCTCTGTGTCTCAGTTTTCTTATCTTTAATGAAAGAATTGGACTAAATGATTGCTAAAGAGGTTCCCATCTCATTGGTTTCTGTGACTTCAGTAGGATGAAGATTTGACTGTGTATGTGCAAACCAATGTAGTGTTCATTCAGGAATTTTTAAAAATCAATTAATTCTATCAGTTATCAGGTTTGTGTGCTATAAATAAATAATGCATGCACTTTTCATTCTTCATTTCATTGTGAGTCTGTGGGTATAGCTCTGATCCTTCATGACCGGGATTACTAAATTTTTGACCATTTAAAATCTTTATTACTGTGAAATTGTCTCAAAAATAGTATGTTATTCTGTATTCTAAATTTATTAAAACTTTATTTTATTTGGAGAGTTTTACCCAAATTGTTGCTATCCCACCATCGACGTCGCTATCTTCGTCTTTTGCCTGGCTCATTGCCACAGCCTCCTACGTGACCTCACTCCCTGTCTTCAACATATTCTCCTCCAATCCATCTTTCTCTGTTTAAAAAAAAAAAAAGATCATATCAAGATTGCCACATCATTTCCCTGCTTGAAGCCATCAATTGTATTTGATTATTCTTAGAATAAAATCCAAACTCTTGAGCCACATATTTAAGGCCTTCATTATCAAGATTGTCATCTTTAGCAATCTTAACAACCTGCCTGGACTGCTCCTGTGTACACTGCTTTCCCCTGAACCCCTACCCCACTGGCCATCCTCTTACCTGTCCTTCCTTAACTCCTACCTGTTCCCAAAACTCCACTTGGATTCACTTCCTTTGGGATGTCTTCCCCAACCAACCATCCACACTTCTTCACAGTAAGTACCTCATCTGTGTTTTCACATAAAACATTATATAAACTTCTATTACCACTTACCGCACTGCAAAACTAACTAGACTGTTAGTTGGGTCTTTGAGGACAAAAAACATGTCTTCATCTTTGTTTCCTGGGATTCTGAAATGGTGCCTAGCAATTAACAAGCTCTCAACCAATATTGTCTGAATGAATGACTATGTGAATAAATAATAAAGAAAAAAGCTCAGGATATTTGCAGAACTAGGGCTGGGAATCACATTTTAATTTCAGAACTTTCTTCATTTGCAAGAGGGGTTTGAGATGGACTTGACTCTAATAAAATTTTCTTTTTAACCATTTCCTCAAGAATCACTAAATTGGGAAAACTAAAAGGTAGATAAAGCTGATCAAGTGTATTTTGACCTTTGGGATAATACCTATCTTTAATTTCAGTCTTCTTACCTGAAACATATTTTCAAGTGTTTAGGGGAAGGAGACTCTAATATTTGTTTGAAAATATATTTTCAGATATTTTAGAATTTTAGAATTTCTTTTACTGTTCTATTTCTCTTTTTGAAATTTAAAATAATAAAACATTGTTTATATCAAGTTTTACATGTTAGAAAATATGGTCTCATACATACTCTCATTTGAATCCCAGGACAAATTAAAAAGTTTGTGGAGAAATCACAAAAATAATGGCTCGACTTTTTTAGCTTGCAACTTTATCATTTCAGAATGTGTTTAAGATAACAAGAGTTTACAGAATCTTTACAGGATTACACATTACTTTATGAAATACAAAAATTAAATATCAGACCTGCTAAGAAAAATTACCACCACTAATGTAATTTCTTATTAATAGGATTCAGTATATTTCCTCCCTTCAAGGTGTATGTGTGTATGGGGGTAGGTGGGGGGTAGAGTTGGAAGGGAAAGGAGCAGAGGATAAGATCAGTTTATATGTTTTAAGAATAAAAATTATTTTGGCTTCCATATCTAATCATCCCAATTTCTTCTCCTTATTCATCCCAAAATTGCATCATGAGTAAAAGTAGGCAACCCTTAATATATTTTTAATCATTTTTGTATCTACCTCCAGCCTCTTTCTGAACTATACCTGAAATTATACCATTGGAACTTTATACCTTGGTGCTTGTTTAGGTGAAAATACCCTTGGGTGGGTAGCATTTCCATTGCTTTAGAAGCTCTGAGAGGGGGTATTGAAAACTACAAAAGGAACCTAGCTTTAGGGCCTTGAGCACCATGACAGCACCATATGCTGATTAGAAGAGATGCCACCAAAGAGAAAGCTGGGACAAAAAAGAGAAAGCAGGAGGCTCCAATGACATGCTCTTCATCCTTCATGGTTTTGCTTTTGGACCTCCATTCCCCAAATCCCTAGTGAAGAGGGCACTGGAAACTCACCAGGGGTAGAAAGAGTTGAAGTCAGCTAAAGACTTTTGTCTTGTTCCACAGAGGAAAGTTGATTTGTCTTACTGAGTGAAAAGATCCCTGGTAAGGGAGGAAGTTCTGCTGCAACCATGCGCCCTAAATTAGACAGTTGAAGAAGAGCAAAACTGCAAATGAAAGCTAAAATGTAACCAGTGACCATCTGTGTCACTTTGACCTTGCCTCTCGTGTTCTTGACTGTTCCAATGTGTCTGTAGCGAAGGAAGAAGACCATGCAGCAGTCAGAGAAATCAGAGGACACCACTTAACAATGACCTAAAAATAGGACAGGGGCAGCTCTCTGCCTGCTCTTGGACGTGTTAGATTATTCAGCTTGGCTGCGCAGCTGGAGAAGTCATTTTGCCATTATAGGAAAAGGTAGGAGTGGTTATGATGAGAGAAAGGAAGAGGCATGACTAGAGTGGGAAACAACACATAGCCAAGGGCAAATATTTCTCTCAGACATAAATGGACCAGGAAGAGATGGTAGCAACCAGTCATCTTAGGAGCATTGTTTTCTTTCCCTGCCTCCAAGTCTCTTGTCATCCAGCACCAACCAGTAACAAAAGGGGAGAGAAGGGCAGTAAGCAAGACCCGCCGCTCTGGCTGAAGGACGCACCAATCCCAGCCAATTGCTGTCTGAGCTAATTGGGACAGTGAAACCAGCAGTCATTTGGAGAGTTACAGGGAAGCACATGCCACATCCTGGTGAGGGAAGTGGCAAGGATTCATATGCTTACTTTACTGAAGAGGAAACAGGTTTGAATCCTTCATGCATTATATCAGTGGAAGAATTCTGATCACCTGCACAAACAATAATGACAGCATTTACACTGATTACATTTATTACCTGCTAGGCACTTTATTTTATCTGTACAATAACCCTATGATGTGAGGTCTATTATCACCCCTGTTTTCAGACAAGGAAATCAATGCCCAGATGCTGATAACTTGCCCAAGATCATACTAGAGCTTGTTGATCTGACTAGAGTCAGTTTAGATAAGCTCTTTCTTAATTACTACAAAGATGAGTTCCTTCTTTTCCTAGGATATGAGCATAGCTGTTCTAATTGCTTCTTCTCCCTTTGAGCCAAAGTCTTATTTTTCATCAATCATTCAGTCTATGTCACCTTTCCTGCGCTGCACTATGGATAACCACCTTCTGTGCCTTCTCTCCTCATTGCAGTCAGTTCCGTATCTTCGATAGTAAAACCTCCCCAAGCCAGCATCTAGGTTCCCTGTACCCTCCACACTCTGCCTCCTCCAAATCCCTGAACCCACCTCCTAGCCCTATACCCTGCTTTCCTGGGAACACCCATTCCTTCCCTTTATGATCTATGCTCTCTCTAGTCCCCACAAACCAGTTAATGTCAGAAAAAGATTTTCTAAAATGCTATTATTTCTCTCTTTTATGAATTTCATAAAATTTCACTACCTTCAACAACAATTTAGAAATCTGTTTCTAAAGCAAAATGATGATTTTCTCCTCCATACCAGACACATTGACATATAAAATATTAACAATTACAGCTATAATTTCTGTCGAGACTAAGCATATGTTTTTCAAGACAGAGCCCGTATTTTGTATCTTTCTTCATTTGGTTGGAAATTTCTCACCAGTTGGTACATCTTTTAATATGTTACCCAATCTTATTGTCAGTAATTTTATCTTGGAAATATCAAGAAAATCAGTATACACATTTATTTACCTTCTATGAAATACTTTGCTCATGATAAATTTTCAAGAGCAGAAAAACTGGATAGACGTATGCAGTCATATCCATGGCTTAGTTGTATATTGTCATACTGCTTTTCAAGAGGGTTGTATAATTTATAATTTCAACAGCTGTATATGCATTATAGTGTCTCTACATGTTAACAGCATTTATATGTATATAGGCACATTAGTAAAGATCACATGTACATAATTTTTACTAATATATTAGGTGACAGCATAGTAGTGCTCCTATTTTGCACATAGAAAAAATTAGTAAACATTTTTCTATAGCAATGAGTATTGTGATACCCATGCTTATTTTCCCATAATTTTTCATTCATGCCTAATACAGCAATGCGTTGTCTGGCAATGAGGATTACACTGGACCACTATCAGTTAGACATGCAGTTTATATTTCCCAATATTGGCAATGGGTAGCACAGATCCATCCATTCTCCTCTTTTCCCTTCCTCTGCCTCCTCTTCTTGGCCAGTGAATTTATTATTCTAAGTGAGTTTGAAGGGTGAGGGTTTACAATGTTTTGCTATGGGATAAAGAAAAACTGACTACACAATATGATCTTGATTTCTTTATAACTTTATCTTAATCAAATAATCTTTAAAAAAAGTTCAATATATCCTTTCTAACTGAAAGTTGTAAACTACAAGGCACCAAAATAAAGAAATCACCAAGTGAGCATGTTTGCAACGGCAATTTTTTTTACACACATATTTTCTCACAAAGTGACAGCAGTAAACTATTAAATATCAAAAGTAGGGGGCAAATTGAAAAGAAGAAATCATAACCCTGGAATATATAAAAAGAAGCATAAAATGCAACCAATCCTTCCTCTTTAGATTACACATAGCTTTATTGAGGTAGTCAGAAGAGTAGCACATATTATTTAGGATTAGATAACATAAATAAGATGAGAGGATTGCCACAGAATATCTAAAATATTCAATTTCATGTGAGGGGTGAAGTTGTTGGGAGATGATGATAAAAACATTGGAAATAAAATGCCAAAAAAGACATTTGTTTTCATGTGGAAGAAACAATAAAGCAATCGATTTAATTATTTATATACATTTTATTTAAATAAGAAGATCTTATGATAATTAAAATTTGGAAATTAGACCCCTGAGGGGGTGCCAGAGTTGTTGATATTATTTGTTCTAGAAATGACTGAAGAGGCTATTAAACATGACAAAGAAAAATTTTAATAAAACGTTTTCTGAGGGAACAAAAGCATAAGTGGGTTTTTAAAGCAACTCTTTTATTGGAGTAGGCATGCAAAAAAGTGTGTCCATAAATATATTCAAACAAGGGAAAATGGCAAAAAGAAAAGTGTAAAATATTTTCCCCAGACAAATGTTGGAAATGATGAGATCAGACACAGGCCAGGCTCTATACTGCCTGATGAACTAGGGATTCAGTTCAAAATTTGAAAATTTCCATGATTTTATGGTTCTTAGGATTGAAGAAATATTCAGAATTGAAAAGGAATAACCACCTCCCCAACCCCCTAGCCGTAAGGTCTGCTATGAAGTAGTCCCAGCCTGAGACTCTTAGTGTGGGTATGGCTACTTTAAGGCAGCCCCTAAGCTGCTCTGTCTTATAAAGTTACAAGTTATAAGTTCATAAAGTTACTAGGTGCTGCTTCAACTCTTGCCTCTCACCAATACCTTTGGGGTGTGGCTAATGAGAGAGTTTAATATAGCTCAGGCTCTTTACTAACAAGGAAAATATCATCTTGGCTGTTGCCCAGTTGCTAATTCTTGATCTCACATTCCAAGAAAACTTCAGTTTATAGAAATGGATAGAACTGCCAGTTCCCTGCAAGCAACTTGGCCAACTTAACTTGTAGGGTTCCCTCTTAAATGATGCTTCCTTCAGTTTGTTTACAAATATTTCTTTAATAGTATATTGCTTCCTCTTGCTGAGTAGGGATGCCCTGTAGGTCATCCAGCCTGCAGTTCTACCATCCTTCCAATGATATAAAGGCTATTTTACACATGAATTTGGTTTTTCTCTTCATTTGTTGTTCTGTTTTTAGGAGAGGGTATTTGCTGGCATAACTTCTGCCTTTTTAAGTGCCTACATAAGAGTATGTGTTTCCAAGATTCTCCTAGATTACTGCTTCTTAAAGTTTAATGTGACTGCAGATCACCTAGGGATCTTATTAAAATGCAGATTCTGATTCAGTAGATCTAGGGCCAGGCCTGAGATTCTACATTTATAATAAGCACCCAGGTGATGGTGATGCTGCAGACCCCTGGACCACATTTTGAGTTGGATGCTCAGGTAACTAGCTTAAGTAAAACATGGAGACAGGTGAAGATGAAGTCGCTGCAGATGAGAAGAGAAGAAGTCATTTGCTTTGCCCTACGAAAATATTCTACAGGTGGTCCAATAAATATAATCGCCCACACCTGCTTTAAAATGCATTTCCATTCCTTCTGAATAACCTAAGTTGAAGGCCAAGCCGGTGGAGCAGAATTAGACTCCATCCTCCTGTCTGTTCAATAGCAGATGTTGCAACCACAAGGTTTCTCTGGAATTAGAGAAAAAACAAAATTGTCATGTGATTATAAGAAAGTAACATTCTTTTTAAAGGCCAGACCACTTTATTATTGGCCAATATGCCTTTATATATGTATTTATATATACTTTTTAAAGAGTGAAATGCTTTATGATTAAGCATCATTGCTTAGAAGGGAGTGGTACAGATAAATACCCTGTAAAAGCAACCCCTGGTAAATAGTTTATTTACTAGGGAAAGGGCCAAAAGGAAAGAGAGTTTCCTTTGTTAAATAATGGAGCTCTGACTTAAAGCCAGATGGTCTGGTTGCAAACAAAAGGCTTCCAAATATTTACATTAACTTAAGAAAAATATGGAAATTTAATATCATGGTAGTCTTCAGGGGCTTCATTTTTATTCTTTATCATTTCATTATAATCAAAGTGGAATTTTTAAATGAGCTATTTGTTCCAAATAAAATATGTGATGTTTTAAGGTACTGTTTAAAAACTCTATTAGGATACTATAAAATGATAAATATCTCACATTTTATATACTATATCATACAGCTTATGTATCATATTTTGTTGTTCTTTTGGTTTTATGAGATTTATTCATACTTTGGATAAGATTTATGGAGCTCCCATATTTCTAAAGGGTGGTCATAATTTTGTTTTGGTTGAATAGGAAGAAATAGAGTAAGTACACATATCTAAATATTCCACTTCTTTCAACCAGATGTTAATGTAATAATCTGGTTCAGCACTTGATCCCAGTTTTTCTGAAAATTTCTGTGCCCAAGCCCTACATTAAATATTTTCAATCTTGGATTAGGTATGACTATAATCTCCACTTTTACTATTGATATAAATCTACCTAGATGAAAGAATTAGCCAAATATCTATTTACAGCTTGTATTAGTCAGGATGCTCTAGGGAAATAGAACCAACAGGAGATATCTGTAAATAGTATGAGATTTTATAAAATTGTCTCACACAACAAGTCCAAATTCTTCAGGGCAGGCTGCAAGCCAGGGACTTCAATGAAAGTTCTCCATGAGTTCTCCAGGAGATGCTGGCTGTCTGAAGTAGAGATGGAAATTCTCTCTCTGAATGCTGAAATCACTTCTCCTTTTAAGGCCTTCAGTTGATTGGATGAGACTTCACTCTTTCCTGAGTGAATATTTCCTGCAATCTCCTCATTGGATTGTAGATGTAATCAGTCATATATGCAATCAACACAATGGTGATTAAAGTCTATGAAATGCTCTTGTATTACAATTAGCCCAGGGCTTGCTTGACCAAACAACTGGGCACCATTACTTGGACAAGTTGACACATTAGCCTAACCATCATACGCTTATTTAATGCTTTCTGAATGTATTATCCCTTGATTACACTAGTATTTGGCTTTAAATTTAGACAAAGAATGTATTTAAAGAATGATAGGGTGATTTTTTTTTTTTGGAAGGGCTATAATAATGCAGTTATTAAGATAGTCAAGGTAAGTAGATGATCCACTTACATGGCAGCTAACTTGATTTCTCATATCTCATCATGATGAGAGGATTAATTGAACCAGGAGTTTTGCATGGACTTAAAGCCCAGATAAAAAGAATTCAGTGTGACTTGAGTTTGCTTATCATTAACATTTTCTCAATACTTGAATACACATTTATGCCAATGATAAATCAAATTGCTTTCATGATCTTGTTTTTAATGTTAATTCATGGAAGGAAATATCAGCTTAAAGAACAAAATTTTGTGGATACAAGAAAAAGTGAGGTTGTAAATTTTGAGACACATACTTTTAGAGTCAAAATTTTTCTGTTTTCAAAGGTAGTCACAGGCCTCATCAGATTTAATTACAACTCCAGTACAATAATAACAATGACAGTTTGCACTTCGTAGCACAAATGCCAGTGGGATTAGTTCAGGATGTTTCTGCAACTGGAAGCTGGTGTCTGCAATCTGACTTGAAGCAGCATCTCTGCAAACCTTCATGAAAAAGTTGACGAGTTTACACCTGGAAGAAGACACCACCAGCACCGTGAAGCCACCATTGAATTTTGGTCTGGGGCATGCAACTGTGCTCTAACTCTGCAAACATTTTGAACGGTAGGAAGGGGGTGGGGGGGAATGAATCTTTTAAGGAGTGATTTTTGCCAGTAAAATATTAAAATACAAAAGTTTTGGCATTCAAAAGATTAGCTTTCAGCTATCCAGAACCAATCATTACTGTATGTTTCTGCAGCCAAGATTTCTGAGATAAGGTATTAGCCTAATTTTTTGAAAGTAGGATAAATTTTCAAATGCTTTGAAAAAACACATTCTGTTTTAAGGCAAGAGAATGAATCCTGTGACCTGTCAGGGGCCCTCTCTCTGATGCACCTCTGTCAAGCATCATATTTGCCAATCTTCTTATAGAATTTTGTATTTAATTTAAGATTAAGTGATATTTGGTTGGATATTTTGGATGGAAAGATTTTTAACACATTGCATAAAGTTTTTGGAGAATGAAATGAAAGATGGCAAATAGGGTATATATCAGGAAGTAAGTTAAAAGTTTGAAAATTGAAAGCCAAAAAGAATTCTCAAATTACCATACATATTTGTGTAGATTTGGACTCCTCACACCTCCCTGCATTCACATCATTTTCTCGGCCTCATGGGTTGTGGTGTTTACTTCCTCACCCCTTTATTTTGGACTAAGTAGGTCATGTGACTTGATTTGGTCATGGGAATGGAATAGAAGTGACAGTGTGTCAGTTCCAAGTCTAGATTTTTGGAGGTCCTACATATTTTTCTTGCCTTCTTGTGACTCTGATACTTCTTGGGGCATGAGAACATGTCCTGATGAGCCTGGTGGTCCAAGGAAGAAGAGAAATGGAGCAGAGCCAACAGAGACTTGCAGTGAAAAGAGCAGAGCTGTCCTAACCATTCCCAGCCTAGATCAGCCAAACCCCAGCCTACCCAACCTGTGGGTCTGTGAAGATAAATGGCTCTTTGGAGAAGCTGAGTTTTGCAGGGCTTTATCTGCTCAGCATTATTGTAGCTATAATTGATACACCCTATACACAGTTTTAAATTCTATGTTATGGCAAAAAAAAATGTTATTTCACTTCATTTTTCACTTTCAATTCGCTATTGGGATATCATTTAACAAAGCCATAAAGCCATAGCTGTACTGACCTAAAAATTGTAATATAGCTCTACCTCTATCAATTTTTGTAAGGATGCAGAAAAGAATTGTATGTATCACATGAGATTAGCTAATCAAAAGTTTTCCCAAGAAAAACCTTATTTCAACCATATTAAATAACTAGTAAAATCGATTTGGTCATGAATAACAAAAGAGTTAATGAGAAAATTGTAAAGTAAACTTACATGGTAAAAGATAAAGGCCAAACATATTATTTCACTACCAATAGCATTTTGAGCTCATTAGAGGGATAAAAGCCTTAATGAATTGAGATAAATGATGTATAAATGTTGTCAGAATTTCTAAAATAACATCATTGGAACTTGAGTTCTAGTGTTTACCTATAATTCAGGAGATACCAGACAGATCTTAGAGAATTTGGTTGAATGGGGAGGAGGGAAAATTAGTGAAGGGTAACACTCAAAATGTTTCCTGACGTCCTGTAAGACTGGAAGTCTTCTCCTTGCCCCCTGCATAAGATGATTGTTTGGTGAATCTGTGAAAGAGTCTTTACCTTAGCTGTGCATCTTGATCCCAAAAGCCCAGGCCCTCTGGGATTCCAGGTGTAAAAAACCATTGGCTGGATGCAAGTGTGGAGAGTCATTCTATCTTAGATGGCCTAGCCCATCTCAGAGCACTAGTCTGGGTATGTGTGAACTAGCTTTCACTCCCTCCTTCTGCAAGGGTCAGATTTCCTATCAGAAAAAGACAACCTCTATCCTTTTTTCTTTTGTATTTTGATAAACACTGAAGAAGCTGGAGCTGTTAAACTTTATCTTGGGGGAAAAGCAACCTCAGAACTGTTTAATTTGGTGTTGTGGAACCTCTTACTGCTTTCAACACAAAATTAGCAATTAAAAAAACACTCTTGGCTGATATAAGAGCAAGGCTCCATGCTCAAAGGCGAGAAAATTGGGAAAAGAAGGAAAGTAATTTTAGATACCTGGAATTTAGATGCAACCAACAAAATGAAAGAAATCAGGAATTTGCCACCTGAAGGAATACGGATTTGCAAAAGAAATTACATGCAGTTTTAGAAAAAGAGAAATTTACATTTCACACGGGACTTTGACAGTATCTTCAATGTTTTTCACTTTTAACAATCTGAAGCAAATAAGGCAAAATCCTCATATTTGATTAAGCTTGATGGTGGATGTTCATTATACTATTCCCTATATCTTGGAGGGTTGAACTGTTCTATTTTACAATACAAATATTTTCAGTTAAAATATATTTATTCAGGTCCTAAATTCGTGGACTGAAATTTGCACCCTTAACCCCAGCATCGATTATGATTTAGGCAGTATTCTCATTTAATATTCTCAGAACTCCTAATTGGGTAGATGTCAATTATTGTTTCCATTTTACAAATAAGGAAAATGAAGCTAATTTAAAGAAAGAGTGTGAAAAGGATACTTCCTCAGCCAACTTAGTCAGAAAGATTTTTTAAAAGGATTGGTTGTTTATATTTTTAAGAAAAGAAATAAAAAAAAAAATCATTTGAAATACTCAAAGTGGGAAGACTCAAACCAAGGGTGACTCCAGTGGGGCCTTTAAGCCTGAACAAAGGTAGGAAGGGTTCCTGTGATGTGGCACCTCTTCAAGTAGAAAGCCATTTCTTTCCCTGTATAAAATGGGCAGGTGGAAGAAGATGCTCTCGATGGAGCTCATCAGGGTGAGGGGAAAATGGGGTAAGGTGTATGGGTGGTGATGGTGATAAACCGGGCAAATAGTCATGCCTCAAAATGTACCCCCTTCCCTCTTGACCTTCTCCTGAGGGCCCCCATTCTCCCCGTGATCTGGCATCTAAAGGAAGGGCTAATGCCTGGCCAGAAGGACTCCCAGGAAAGCTCCACTACTGTGACCCAAATCCAGAATGACAGGTCAGTGGCTTGCTATATTGGATATTACAAATTATTTTTACATCACACCTGCTAATAGCCCCCATTATTATTCTTTCTCTGAACTCACTGACAAAGGCATATTTGGAAGTCCCTGGCTTCTGAGTATTGCGAAGTGTTAGATAACCTGCTTCTTAAAACCATTAACATCACTTTGCGTGGTCAAACCTTAGACTCCTTATCCCCTAATACTATAGTGGTAATTATATGAAGCTAGCTAAGAGTAAGAAAAGGATGCAGGGTGGTGGGGATGGGAAGAGGAAAAACAGACACAGAGAAGGAAAGGTGAGTACACAAAAAGCGACTAACATTACTTACTTCACAATTTTGCCATGAGTAGGCCCTTACTAGACCACTTTAAAACTCCGTGTTCCATAAGTTGTTAACCACTGCTATAGTCATTTATCAACCTTAAAATGTTTCATTACCTACCGAAACTTTTTAAAAACAAATCATTTTGGGGGAGCAGATGTAACTCAGTGGTTGAGCACCTGCTTCCAATGTACAAGGTCCTAGGTTCAATCCCCGGTACCTCCTTTAAAAAAAAAATCATTTTAATGTATCTAAACTTCAGTTTCCTCATCTCTAAGAGAGTTGGTTTAGATTATCTGTGTCCCTTTTAGCTCTATATTCTGGTAAGCTATGATACATGAGCCAACCTTTAATGCTGCTTCTAAAAATAAAGTCGTGGGCAAATGTGTTGCCATCTACCCTTTTTTTTTTTTTTTTTTTTTTTTTTTTTTTTTTTTTTTAGTAAATGATTTAGAGTTAATAAAGTTATTAACTTGCCTGCAAGCCTAAAGTTACCCATGTGGGTATCAAAGAAAAAATATTTTGGCTTTTTTCATCTATTCATTTCATATCTTGTGCCTGTGCTAACACTGTTCTTCATCTTTTCTTTATTTCTCATTAAGTTGGAGCCATTATTCAAAGTTTGCTTTTATAAACAGAGTAAGATCTGTTTCTCTTCCGCATCGGCTTCCTGTTGAGGCAGGTTGATACAGAGTTTGTGGTTTTTCCTCTCATTAGGAATTCATTTTGGCATTGAAAATGCTTCACCGATCATTACTATTCCCTGTGTGTTTACTTGACATCTACATGGACTTCCCCCAGCGAAGTCGCTTTCCCTCAGTTGAGTACTGGTTAAGCATTCACTCACCAACCTCCCCAGAGAGTCCCTTCCTTGCTGGAATGCAGAACAAGCTCTCTCCATATTCCTGTTGATGATTTTTTTTTTTTTCCACAGTGAAGATTACTCATAGCAGCTGAAGGCTGAATAACAATGGATGGGAAATGGTTTCAACATTTTTCCATAGAACATAACCCCAACCGGTTTGCAACTAATATTTATAAAGGAAGAGTTAGCCTTAATCTTTTAGCAGTCATTAGAGTTAAACTAGGCACTATAAAACACATTGAATCTGACACCCTTCTTTTCTAGTATTTCTGGTATATCATGTTTGTTACAAAATTTATTCAAAAAAATTTTAAATGCAACTTTGCAGAAATAAAAATTAATAAAACTCAATTTGAGGAAGATCTTTAGTTTTCTAAAGTGAAGAGCCAGCATAATTAAAGTCATGCCAACATTTGCATCACTTTCCTAGCCATTCCTGGTTGAAAATGATCTTTTTATCCAAAATTATATTGCTTTTTTGCTATCAACAATAGGCTGTCCTTTTTGTTCTCTTTTATGTTTTCATGTTTTTTTTCCTCCCCAATTAGAAAATCAGCTTGTTTAGGATTCTGTATTCCCTTCTCCTCTTCCTTTCCCCTCTCCCTCCTTCACAGTCTTTCTAAACTGCCAGTATATTTTATTCAGTCTGCATCCCTTCAGGTGTATTTCCAGCTTTTTAATTTCAAGTGACAATTTGACTTTATAAAAAATATATTTTTATTAGAGAAGTTGTGAAGTTACAAAGCAATCATGCACATGTGTGGAACCCCACACAACACCCCTCTACGAATACACTACATTGTTGTGGAACATTTGTTACAAATTATGAAATAATATCATCAGGCTATTACCACTAACTATGGTCTATAGCATATATTTGGCATGCTTTTTCCATTACCACTATTATTAACACAGTACAGCTTTGGCATTGATGCAAGAATATTACAGTATTGCTGTTAACTATAGTCCGTAGGTTACATTAATTGTATTTTCCCCCATGCTTCTCCACATTCTTACTACCTTGCAATAATGATGTACATTTGTTCTAGTTCATAGAAGGACATTCTTATATTTGTACAATTAACCACAACTCTCATCCACCTCTGGGTTCACTATATGATTCAATCCCTAGATTGTTCTCTAGCTTTCTTTCAATTGACATTTACATCCATAGACTACCCTTTTCAGCCACAATCCCATTTGTAAACTGATAATTTGACTTTTGATTGCATATGGAACCTTAGGTAAAAGTCATCTCCATTTTTTTTAAAGAAGGTACCAGGGAATGAACCCAGGACCTTATACATGGGAAGCAGGTGCTCAACCACTTGAGCTACATCTGTTCATTTTCAGTAGTGAATTCCCTGATTTATTATAGCCAAAAAAAATGTGATGATTTTTTAAACTCATCTTGTGCGGCTTTATAATAAGATTAAGAGAGAAGCCCCAAAATTGGAAACAGATAAAATAATTTCCGACAAATTTTTTAAAATGTTCCTAATCAGTTAGTAGAAAAGCCAAATTTCCTCTGACTCACAGCCAAACACATTTTTTAAAGTCCTCTCTGGTAATAATTTTGAAGCGTTGATTAAATATTTCTACAATTGTAAATATTTTATATATTTTGTAAATATGGCATAACTTGTTGGTATGAGCTTCCTTTGTTCCAGAAAAGATCAGTAGTAAAATTAGAGAAAAGCTAAGCATTTAAATTTCTTATTTCAAAGCATTTGGGAAATATTTCAGAAGCGGTTGGGAAGTGTTAAATTCTGCATGCCAGCTTATCCACGTTTCCATCTACACCGATTTTGGTAAACGAGCGTCACCAAAAGCACACACACTCACTCACACCCACAAAGATTCCTTCCTTGTGTTTGGATGCTAAATACACCCAAAGGTTCCCAGCCATTTTCATCCCTTCGCCTGTTTTTCTCAGGCAGCAACGGAACATGGCCTGTGCGAAGAAACGGCTTAGAAGCTGGCAGAATTTTTTCCTGAGGTCTCCGGTGCCCATGCTGGGCATCTCTGCTAGCATGCTGGGTTCCTCCAGCTCCCACCCTGCTGGGATGATGCACCGCGAAAACATTCGCTTTCCCCAGGACGCCTCCGGGTGGTTCAGAGCTGGGAAAATGTTCCCCCCCAGGTTTAAAATATCTGGCCAAGTAGCTGAGAGCGGGTGAAACGCTTTCCCACTCACTTTTTGCTCCCTGCGGGCCCTCCCCACCCACTGCTGCCAGAACCTTGGGGATGTGCCTAGACCCGGCGCCGCGCACGTCCCGGCCAAGCGCGAGAAGAACAAACCCTTGGCGGGCGGCCAGGAGGCCAGCCACCGCCCCCCCGGCAGCGCCTTTTTTTTTTTTTTTTCC